>CAUYQG010107176.1:0-12829 GCA_963574415.1 Tarsius wallacei
TCCAAGTAGCTGGAACTACAGGTGTGTGCTACCACACCTGGCTAATTTTTTGATTTATTGTAGAGACGAGGTCTTGCCAAGTTGCCTGCACTGGTCTTGAACCCGCAGACTCAGGTAATCCACTTGCCTCGGCCTCCCAAAATGCTGGGATTACAGGCCGAGCCATCGAGTCCGGCCAGAATAAATTTTTTAAGCTGAAATTTGAAGGAAATATTGGACAAATAAGAAAGTATCTTTCTAAAATATCTGCTCTGAATAGACACAGTATCTGGACTTTTTTTTTGTTTTTTGAGTCAGAGTCTCACTCCATTACCCAGGCTGGGGTGCAGAGGCATACTCACGGCCACTCCAGCATCGACCTGCTGGGCTCAGGTGATCCTTCCACCTCAGCCTTCCAAGTAGCCGGAACTACAGGCGCGTGCTACCATGCCTGGTCAATTTTTTTGATTTATTGTAGAGATGAGGTCTCACCAAGTTGCCCAGGCTGGTCTTGTACCCGTGAGCTCAGGCAATCCCCTCACCTCGGCCTCCCAAAGTGCTGGGATTACAGTCTTGAGCCACTGCGCCCGGCCCCGAGATTAAAATTTTTTAAATGTCTAAATTACAAAGAACACAATAAAGTCAAAATACAAAAACAGAGTGGAAAAACAAATCTGCCACAAAACAATTGATATGTGATTAATGCCAAGACATTTAAAAAATATCCCTTGTAAATCAAAGGGGGAGAAGTGAGGAAGAGACAGAGACACAATGAGAATCTATAAAGGTGATGGACAGGCAATTTTAAAAAGAATGAAGGACCAATAAACAGATGGAAAGATGTGAAACATAAATGGTGACTAGGGAAATGCAAATAAAAATGATATTGAGTTACCATCTCCACCTTCATCAGATTGGCAATAATTAAAAACTCTGCTCAGTGAGGGTGAAGACATGGAGCAGTGGTAGCTCTCACACCCTTCTGGCAAGAGTGCAGCCTGGTACCCCCACTTAGGATAACACTGGCAACATCCAGGAATGCTGAAAACATTTCTCCATGGCCCAGCAATTTCCCCTTTAGAGACATCCTTTAAAGACACAATACTATGTGTGCAGAAGATGTACACAAAAATGGGCATGGTGGCATTTCTGCTATAGCGCAAACTGAGAATAACTTAAAAGTCTACCAATAGGAGAACAAGTACAGGGGTGCCAAAAACTGTCTACATGTTTTAAGAGACGTTATCTATGTCTTACTTTTAGAGGTTGAATTAAATTACGATAGCAATGCGTAGTGTGACGTTCGTTCAACCGTGTTTCTGCCATTTCTTTTTTACCGTCCTGCCTGTCACATGGTGATGCTAGCATTCATTTGATTCATGCCATCTTCTGAGTGAACATCCTACTTAAAATGTGTACACTCTTTTTGGCACCCCCATATGTGAGTCGTAATACAGTTAATGAATTTTTGCAGTAGTGAAAATCAATGAATTAAATGTATATTAACAGGCATAAATCTCACATGTTTAATATTGATCAAAAATAGCAAATTGTAATATGATGTAAGTACCAAAACTGTACAATTCTGAAAACCCACAAAAAGCATACATTGTTACAGTTATATGCAAATGTATAAAATCACACATAGGGATTTGAAATGAGATAGGAAAAAAACAGGAATTAAGCAGGAAAGCTGACCCCAACGGTCTTATTTTAAGTAAGCAACTGCATGCCATCTCTGCTTCTCTAAACACGCCGTAAGTAAGCAGGTTCATGCCATTTTCCTTAACTGCAGTCTCTGTTTCGGTAAACACGCTTTATTATACCTCACATGGAAATGTCCATAAAAATGCCTGCTTCAATGCTTGTTGTAGAAATAGAAGTAACCATTCCCGGCCCTAAGTTAAAAATTGCAAACCCACCAATGGCAAACCCATGTATGTTGTAACCAAAAAGCTCTAAAAAAGCAGCTTGAAACTGAGGGTCGGGGCTCAGGTTTTGGGAGGCGACTCCACCTGAGACTTCCAGAATAAACACCTTCGATGCTTTTCTCAGTCTCTGGTGTCTGTTCAGAGTGCATCAATTCCTGCTCCCAGGGAATGGCTGTATTTGCTGTAACAGAAACACCAAAGTCAGAATAGTGGTGAGCTCTGGAAAATGAGGGAGAAAAACAGAGTCAGGGAGGAGAGGAAGGCGGTTTCAACTCATCCACAAGGTAGAAAATATATTAGTCTGAAGCAAACGTGGCAGAATTGGAAGGGTTTAGTCCTGCCTCAGCATAACCATTAGAAAGCATTCAGACATTCTACTACAGAACAAGCAGCAGCCTATCCCATCCCACCTCGACAAATCTCCTTCAGATGCAAGACCAGGACAGCGACAGAGTGAGACTCCAACTCAAAATAATAACAATAATAATAATAATAATAATAATAATCTCTAGTAAACTTTTAGGTTGCTTGTCAAGGCCCAAGATCAAAGATCACCCTTTGGCTGGCCAAAGCCATGAGAGTTTGTGAGTTGCAAATGTCTAACAAGTCTCTTACAGGAACCCCCCCCACTCCCCCAGAGGGTTAACCTAATCAGCCCTTTGTGACCCACGTGACTCAAATAAGCCCCACCATGGCAATCATGTGACTAACCCACCCATCTGCCTGCTGTCCATCACCTGACATCAATACATGCGCTTGTCTGCCCCTCTGTGATGACGTGGAAGCAGACCACCACCCAATCACCTTAATGATCTTCCCCCATCTAGGGGAATGGTTAAAAGAACTCAACCACAAGCAACCATTGCCTTGCTAGACTCTGGTGTGGCCATGTGCTCTTTGAGCTATGGCTGTCGCCATGCTTCCTGGCTTTGGTCCCCCTCCCCCACCTTGGGGAGGTGAATCTTCTTTCTTTCTTCTCTTTCTCTCTCTAATTTACTTTTGTATAAACTTTTTTTTTTTTGCGTGTTGCAATTCTTTGCATTTACTTGGATCTCTGGGTTCCTGGTGCTGTGCCTCCTCCCCTCTCTCCGTCTATCCGTCCACCCTCACCCTGTCCGTACCCTCACAAGAATGAGAATAGTTTTAGAAGCTGAGTGAGGGATACATATACACGTTTGTTATATGGCGTTGAATTATTTGAAATTTCATTGGAACATCTAAGATAAAAAATTAATATAAAAATGTTGACTCAATCTCACAGACCATGATTATAAAAAAAAAGTGAAAATCTTTCCAATGGCATAAACAACTTGATTTTAATATTGTGTTTATATTCATGGAAATATGATTTAATGGTAATTGAAAATAATGAGATCATGGAAAAATTTAATACTGTCCCTTACTTTCCAAATGTTTACCATGCACACATATTACTTTAATCATCAGAAAGAACATTTTAAATTTTAACCTCTAACCCCTGTCTTAAAGTAATTCCAAAAAGTAATTTATATTAAAAGCATCCTAATTACAGAAGGCTGGTGGGTTTCCCAGGCCCCAGATGACTGCTGAATTATACCAGAATATTTTGTCATTATCGTTTGCAAATTGCCTATGTGAATATAATAATACCTACTTTCAAATGTCTAGTGTTTCAGTTGAGCTCCCTAGAAAACGGATCCTGAGAAAAAGCTTGCAAACTGATGCTTCATCGGAGGGGAGGAGGCAATCCCAGGCTGAAAAAAGGAAGGCGTGCACCAAGGAAAACTCACTGCCGGTGATGCATTCTAGGGCCGGCCATGATTCCACAAATGTTGTCCAGAGATATGGGTTGTCTCTGGACAGACTGTACAGATCCACCATATGGGGGGGACGTCCCTTTGGGAGAGGGATTTATTTGCTGGCTGCCTCCTGTAGCTCATCGATCAAAGTTTGCCCCGTGGGACATTAACTCCATAGCACTTCCTATCCCCGGAAGCAGCCAAATTCCACACCCCCATGCTACATCTGGGCCCAGAAATGATGGGAGGGATGAGAGCTTGGCCGGGTCGGGTGCTGTGTTAGTCCGTTTTCCGTTGCTATAAAGGAATAGCTGCGACTGGGTGATTTACGAAGGAAAGAGGTCTATTTTGGCTCTCAGTTCTGCATGGCGCCGTCATCTTCTTCTGGTGAGGCCTCAGGATGCTTGCGGAAAGTGGAAAGGGGGCAGAGGTGTCACAGGGTGACACAGGAAGCAAGAGAGGAGAGACAGAAGGTGGCGCAAGACTCTTTTAAACAATCAGTTTCTGTGAAAACGAATAGAGTGAGAGCCTACTCGTTAACAGGAGAACAGCACTAAGCCCGTCAAGAGGGATCTGCCTCCATGACCCCAATACCTCCCACCAGGCTCCACCTCCAACACTGGGGCTCACATTTCAACGTGAGTTTTGGAAAGGACAAACATCCCAGCTATTTCAGGTGCAATGAGTTCTGGGTACCAATGCCTGAGGCTGCCGCCATGCTGGGTGGGAGAGAGGGTGAGCCCCGGGCCTGGGGGAGACATCAGTTCTGGAAGATGAGCGAACAGCAGCTGTGACTGGGGCTATCCATACAACAGCAGTGCAAGTGAGCAAATCTGGGAAGCCCATGAATTGGCCCAACACCGTCCATCCCTGTCACACTCAGAGGCACTCACACTCTCCCGTGATATTCGGCTCTCATCCTCTGAGAATAAGATGCCCTCATATTTTTCCCCAGGAAGGAAAGTGCCAGTCCAGTTCTTCAAGGTGGAAGGCAGTCAACCTCTCCATAAAAAACAAACGAAGAAACAAAAACTTAATTAAGGTTAGGAAGTTGAGTTCCCCTTTGTCACAGTAAGTCTGGTGACCGTTAAGTAAGTCTCATCAACTCTTTCCTGTACTGTGGCAATCTGGTTGGCTGACCTGCTGGTCCAGATTCTGAGGAATGATCCAGAACATCCCCCTCCCAAGAACCCTCTGAGCTGCTATGTTGGACCCCGCTGCCTCGGTGACACACCAATTCTAAGAGAATACCCCACTGAATCTCCCGGGTTTCTGACACGCTCCTCTCTGTCCCCGTTGTGCGGGTCCAATGGGTTCCATATGGAACCAAGCATATGAGCTGTTTTCTTTGCTTGCTGGTCCACTTACACGAGAAGTTTAAAGCAGCCGGTGAAAGTGCCACAGCTTCCAGGACATCGGCACCCTGTGTCCCACAGGGGAACTATTCAACAATTGCGTCACTAGGAATAAGTGTTAAGAAGGGCCGACCTTACTCCCGCTACTCGGATGTCTGTGCCTTCAAGCTCCTGGGAACACATAACCTTATTATGGCCATTGGTTTGAGGCAGGAAGCCCTTTCCCCAAGCCTCATAAGGTAAAGGCCTACCCAGGACAGAATAGGGACCCCCCCCCAACTTAGTACAATAAAATAAAAGCCTTCCCAGGATAAGAAAACGGTACTTCTAGCACCATAAGATAAAAACTTTCTTGGATGATACATATTAGAAAGGAATGTGACCCCGATCTGTAATGCGCAAGGGTAACTCTGCTGTAAATTGAGCTATGGAAAACCCAATTAGCCAGTATGTCACTAATAAGTAAGCCTTATGGGAGGGGGCAGGGAAGCTAAGATGGTAAAAGGCAATGGCCCCCTACGCTCAGGGCTCAGCCTTTGAATGTGAATCCGCTGAGCCAGTGCCGGTACGAATAAAGCTGCTTCCTGGCCTTGGTGTCCTGACTCTCTCTGTAAAGATTCCCGCTACAGGCTCAGTGCAAATGTAGCAGCTGGGAGGACTGCATTCTACCCCTACAGGACAAAGTTCCTGAATTGATGCTATTCCTGTTCCCTCAGGCTGGCTGCTTCTGATGTCTATGGGGTATACCTTCCACTCCCTGGTATGCAAGTCCTTTGCCCACCAGCTCCAGTTGGCACAATGCCATCCATACTGTGAGCCAGCCAGACGTTAAAATGCCCAGTATCCCCGAGAGCTGAATTATTCAAAAGAACAGGAGAGTCAGCCTGGCCCTGGTTTTCCTCGATTTCCAGTATTTTGGCATCTTCCTCAATAGTATGACAAGGACATGCTGGCATTTCCGTCTCGTTCCATTCTGGCATTTCCATCTTGACATAGATAACGTTTTTTAAAATGTGTAGACATGGCCATGCGCGGTGGCTCAAGCCTGTCATCCCAGCACTTTGGGAGGCTAAGGCGAGTAGACTGCCTGAGCCCACGGGTTCAAGACCAGCCTGGGAGACTTGGTGAGACCTCGTCTCTACAATAAATAAAAAATTAGCTGGATGTGGTGGCGCACGCCTGTAGTTCTGGCTACTTGGAAAGCTGAGGTGGAAGGATCGCCGGAGCCCAGCATGTCAACGCTGGGGCGGCCACGAGTGTGCCACTGCACTCCAGCCTGGGCGATGGAGTGAGACTCCAACTCAAAAAAAGAACAAACAAACAAACAAACAAAAACAGGAGAGTCAGCCTGGCCCCGAAGTTCACGGTTCGCCCACTCTATTTCCAGTATTTTGGCATCTTCCTCAATAGTATGACAAGGACATTCTGGCATTTCCATCTTGTTTCCTTTAAGCCAACATCTGGAAGCCATCTTGGGTAATTGTTAGACTGGCCTCAAGTAGTTTTTGCAAAAATATTGAATCCCAGGTCTCAGGTGAGTCCCCCCATATCCCATCCTGCTTGGTCTCACATCTTCACCTACGCTCATACACGTTCCCCAACTTCTGTCGGTGTACATTAGCTATATCCTGTAATTCCTTTGATGTGCAGACTTTTTCCTCGATCAGGGTTTGTATTTTCCTAGGCCATGCTGAGACCTAAATCTGGTTATTATCGTGGAAGCAACGATGGGTCAAAGGGAGACTCATTTGAGAATGATGTCATTTTGCAAAGCCCACGTGCTAGGTACGCTTCTGCCAATGAGGAGTGTTCAGAGACATTTAAGGTTCAAGATTCCTGGTTCACTTACTCAATGACCCATGCCAGGTATCAGAGGTTCACTCTTTCCCTATCAGGGCTCCAACTCTGAAAGTCTGTCAAAGCTGCACATTTAATATCCCTTAGAGCTCTAGAGCTCTACCACTCTTATCATCAGATTCTGGGTTTTATTTTCAGCAGGTCTTCCCTGTGGCTGAAGATGAAAGTATCTTTGAAAGCTGGCTTAGAAGCCCTTGAGCTGATAAGTTGCTTTGCTTCATACATGTACTATTTTCCTCTTTCAAGGCCAGGGATGCCAAATACAGTTACCCTACCCATCATCTTTATTAATGTCATTGGCCCCACCAAAAGCAGTCACCACTTAATCTCCCATAAACATGCCTTCCGCCTGCCGTGCATCCCAATTAACCAGAGGCAAAAGCTTTAAAGTCTACGACGCCACTGAGGGTCAGGATATTACACCCTATGTACTACGAGCAAAAGGGTCCTTCTTGCTTTCAGACACGTGGCGGTCTGACTCCCAACTCCCGTGCCGAGGGGCTGTTTTCTAGAAACCCCCCCCCTGCACCCATGGTCTTACCTGGGGTTCCAGAGATGAAAAGGTTTGAGGCAAAGCTTATACGCTAGTATTTCATTGAAGAAAATACCCAAGCAGCAAGAATGAGGGGAAACGAACGTCTAGGCAGGGACAGAGGGGAAGCAAATGCCAGGTGCTGTTAAAAAGTTGAGAGCTTAAGAATACACAAGTGAGCCGGGCTCGGTGGCTCAGCCTGTAATCCCGCACCTTGGGAGGCTGAGGTGAGTGGATTGCCTGAGCCTGTGGGTTCGAGACCCGCCTGGGCAACTTGGCAAGACCTCGTCTCTACAATAAATCAAAAAATCAGCCAGGCGTGGTAGCGTGTGCCTGTAGTTCCAGCTCCTTGGAAGGCTGAGGCGGAAGGATCGCCGGAGCCCAGCAGGTCGAGGCTGCGGTGGCCGGGAGCGGCCGCTGCACTCCAGTCTGGGCGACAGTGAGACTCCAACTCAAAAAAAAAAAAAAGTACTTCATTTATTTTTATGACTGAATAATAGTCCATTGCATGGATATTTATCACCTTTTATTTATTCATTTATCAGTTGATAGACATTTAGGTTGTATCTACTTTTTAATGATTATCAATAACACTCCTATGAACATTTGTATACAGTTTTTTTTGTTTTTTTTTTTGGTGATTCCATCTATTTGTATACTCACTTTGTTACAATAAAAATATTATTTTTGGTCAATCCTGGTGGCCCATGCCTGTAATCCTAACACTTTGAGAGGCCAAGGCAGGAGGATCAATTGAGGCCAATTCAAGAACAGCCTGAGCAACATAGCAAGACCCTGTTGTAACAAGAATTTTTAAAAAACTAACTAGTCATGGTGGCACCACCTTTAGTCCCAGCTACTCAGGAGGCTAAGGCAGGAGGATAGCTTGAGCTCAGGAGTTGGAGGTTACAGTGAGCTATGATTGCAGCCCTGTACTCCAGCCTGGGCAGCAGAGCCAGATTCTGTATCTTTAAAAAAAAAAAAAAAAGAGTGTTAATGTTATTTTTGTAAAAAAAGGAAAATAATGAAACAAGCTCAGAGAAGAATGATTAGAGAGTCAACAAAGAGGGGTTAGCATTGGAATCTGATAGGATGAAAGATGGACAGGGGGCAGGGCAAATGTTACTACAAAGTTTAAAGCCCTGGTGGTACCAGAAATTGGGAAATGGTGGGGACGTTGATTACATTATTTTCACATGACCATGATTAATCACATGGCTTCAACTGGGAGTGTTTCAGTTGACAACTGGGACATAGCTGGAAGATCAAAGCTGAAAACAGACTTAGAGATTAGTATAGTGGTACTATTAAGGCTAAGAGAACTCTGATTTTCTCCTAAGTACAAACAGGAAATTAAGCAAACTATATCCTCTGCTCTACCCTCAATGTAGTTCATGGAGGAGAGTCCTATTGGGTTTAAGGGCATGTTTTCAACAATCTATTGTTATTTGTATATGTATCATTTAAGGTGTCTGCAAACTGTGGCTTTTTTAAAAAATTGATTAACTTATATGTGTGTTTATTTAATTTATAATTATATTCTACAGATTTTCCAAAACTCTTAAAGAAGATGATTTTCCTTTTCCTTTCTTTTCTTTTGAGTTAGAATGTCACTCCGTGGCACACTCACGGCCACCCCGGCATCGACCTGCTGGGCTCAGGCAATCCTTCCGCCTCAGCCTTCCAAGTAGCCAGAACTACAGGCGTGTGTCACCACGCCTGTCTAAATTTTTTGATATGTTGTAGAGACGAAGTCTCGCCAAGTTGCCCAGGCTAGTCTCGAACGCCTGGGCTCAGACAATCCTCTCGCCTTGGCCTCCCAAAGTGCTGGGATTACAGGCTTGAGCCTCCAAGCCTGGTTCTCTTTTTCTGCTCATTTATATTTTATTTTAAAGATGTGTGGTACAATTCAGCGTTAGGTATACGAGTGGTCATCGTATAGGTAAAGTTTGGGCCTCCCTTTGGAAACTGTGGACTTTAATGGAAATAAAATGCCTCACCCTATCTTCATTAGATTAAAACTCTAGACTAGATCCTTAAACATATACAGTGAGAGTGAGGGAAGAAATTGTAAAAGCTCCTATTAACTCATATCTGACCAAATGCAGCAAAGCAATAAATCTTGGGGTATTTGTCAAGTCAGAACTTTCATCAAAAACAGATAAGACGTCTAGAGCTGAAGCCGCCTTGATTTGCATAAACCACTTAAGGATTCTGTTTAGGAACTGTGAAATGGTGCAGAAACTTTCATTTTGTGAGATGTCTACGGGAAGATTATTTTAGAGGCTATTTTTATTTCCTTGGAGGAAAAAGAAAGAGATTCGCGTGTTCCGTGGTGCCACGGACTCATTCAAGACCAGCTCACATCTCCAGGAGTAAAGCCAAGTTCTTTGAGTGGTGGAATCAGTCTCTTGGAACAAAGGTATCAGACAAACCACTTGTCTAGAACTCACGATCACACAAGTGTGCAGTCTCTCAGGACAGTGGCAGCAAAGTTCAAATTGAAGGTTGCACATCACGTGCTCTGTGAGGGAGGGACAATCCAGTCCAGGTGAGTCTGATCAGCCACTGCCACACCCACAAATGCTAATCACTGACACCCCTTCAGCTTTTAAAACAAACGGCCTAAGCCACCATAAAGGGAAAAATGGATAGAGTTGACCATAGGACTTGTAAAACCTCTGTGTGCAAAATGTGCCGTGAGAAACATTAAAAGGCAAACAGAAAAAAAAATTGCAACAAATAACAAGTGTTTATGTCCCAAGTCTATTAAAAATGTTTAGCATTGAGACCATTTGCCACTGATCAGAGAGCGAGAGAATATGTTGCTGGATGCAGGGAAACCTCACACAACACTGTTGGAAATTTGACTTGCTGTCTCCCTTTTGGAAAGTCATCTGGCACCGTCTATTAAAATTGAAATTCACTGCCACATGTTCTCACTCATAAGCGGACCCTGGACGTTGGTCACACTAGCACAGGGCTGGGATTGGCAGTCGCTGGGCGCTACTAGGGGAGGGGGGAAGGTGGAGGGGTGAAAAGGGGCACGAAGCAACACAAAGCATACCTGGTCCACTACCCAGGTGAGAGAGGGCCAGCTAGAAGCCCAAACTTCACCTGCATGTAGCCTACTTTTGTAACAAACCCTCACGTGTACCCCACAACTCTAAAAAAAAATTTTGAATTCACACTGACTCGGCACTTTCATTGTTGGAATTTATGCTACAGAAATAAAAGCATCAGTGCCTGAAGATGTATGAACCAAATATTTATTTTAGCATTGCTTGTCATGAGGCAAAAGAAAAGCCTGGAACGACTGGCATGTCCATTAATGGGGGAAAGGTTAAAAAAATGGGTTCAATACAAATAGGCAACCGGGAGGGATATCTATGACACACATAATGTATCTATGATCTATATCATAAAAGGAAGAAAACAAAATTATAGAGTAACTTGTAGATTATAATTCCTCTTGGTTAAAAGGGGAAAAAAAACAACCAATATGAGTAATATCTTTATAAGAATAAATGAATGGGCCGAGCTTGGTGGCTCAGCCTGTAATCCCAGCACTTTGGGAGGTTCAGGTTAGTGGATTGCCTGAACCCGCGGGTTCGAGATCAACCCGGGCAACTTGGTGAGACCTTGTCTCTACAATAAATAAATAAAAATTAGCCGGGCGTGGTAGTGTGCCCCTGTAGTTCCCACTGCTTGGAAGGCTGAGGTGGAGGAATCGCCAGAGCCCAGCAGGTCAACACTGGGATGGCGGGGGAGCATGCCACTGTGCTCCGGCTTGGGCGACAGAGTGAGACTCCAACTCAAAGCAAAAAAATGATTTAAAGAAAGCCAGGCATAAATCAATGACGAATATGATGAATCTAGTTTTTTGTAGATTAGGTCCATTAATACCACATATGGTTCTATAAAAAATTAGTAAGAAAAATAGACTTTAGGTGCAAAGAATTGGATTGATGATAATTTTTGATTCATGACTCACTGTTTTGTCAGTAGATGCAATGTCACATTATCCTCCTTCTTTGTGACTGCCCAATATTGATGATATGAATATAAAGTATTTAATCAGTTGCCGGTTGCGGAAACATTCTAGATGGTTTCACGATGCTTAGTTTTAGAAAGAATGCTATGTAGTCATATTTTTGTATGCTTTCAAAGTATTTTCTTAGCATAAATTCTTAGAAATGAAGTTGCTAGATTAAAAGAGAATCTATATTTAGACATATACATATATGGATAGATTGACAGATGGATCAGTAGATATGTATGTATAGAAAAAGAAACTCTGCATAGATATTTTTAACCCTGCAATATATATTATGATAAATTATGTATATAAATTATATATTATAACTATATAACATAGATAATACATTTAATAGATAGCTTATGTAGTATATAATGTTCTAGTTATCTAGTGCTATATAGCAAATTATTCCAGAACTAACAAATTATGTATTTCTCTATCCTTCTATACACTTATAGATGCTTTTTAACTCAGTAGTATATATAATTTTCTAGTTAAATTTTCTATATATTTTCTAGTTATACACGACCACAAAACTCAGTACTTAAAACAACGTTTATTTTTCTGATGAATCTGGAGTCCGCATAAGGCCAAGTTGGGATGGCTTATTTCCACTCCAGCTGACATTGGCTTGGGAGGCTTGAAAGCTGGAGTCTTCTGAAGCCTTCTTCCCTCTCAAGTGTGGTGCCAGGGCTGTGAGGAGTCAGATGATGGGGCCTGGAACAGCTGGGGCAGCTGGCATTCCTCAGGCATCTTTAAATGTGATTTCTCTAGCATGTTGACTTCTGGGTAGCTGGACTTCCTACCTGGCTGCTTAGGGCTTTGAAACCTTGTCCTAATAGGGTCCCAGGTGGAAGCAATGTCCCCTGTTTTTTAACCTAGCCTTGAAAACCATGCAATGCCCCTTCCATTGTGGTCGCAGGCCAACCCAGGTCATGGGGGCTGGGCAGGTAGACTCCCTCTCAGGGGGAATATCCACAGCTCATGGAAAGAAGAGCATGGGAGGAGGACAGGTAGAGTGGTGTGGCCATTTTTGGAAACTACAATCTGCCATGTACTCTTATAGGATTTTTGATATGTATATTGCCAAATGGCCACCCCAAATACTGCATAGAGATGAAAATGATTTTTCCTGAAATGGCTAAAGAGGGATATTACCACTCTTTTTTTTTATCTTTGCCAATCTGATTTTTTTAGAAAGATCGTATCTTATTTTGTTAAATTCACTTTTTTGGTTACTACTGAAGTTAAAAAATTTCTGGGTAGGAAGCCGGGCTCGGTGGCTCTAGCCTGTAATCCCAGCATTTGGGAGCGCAAGGCAGGAGGACTGCTTGAGCCCGGGAGTTCGAGACCAGCCT
>CAUYQG010107179.1:0-11490 GCA_963574415.1 Tarsius wallacei
CCCCCACCCCCCCACCCCCGTCTACTGCCAGGCCCAACCCGTCCCCTGGCAGAGTGAGCTGATCTGGTTTGCTGCTCATCAGAAGGCCAGAAAATGATAGCCTTAAAGGGGCTGAACGCAGCATAGCTATGTGACGGAACATTAGTAGACAAAAGAAAAAGGAAAAATATACCTTCATCGCTCGTGACCTTAGTTCAACCGCTAGTAACACTTGGGAGTAGGCTTTTTTTTTTTTCAGTCTTAAAAAAAAAAGCGTTTAGATGTATATTGTAATACTATATTCATATGATACAATTGTCCATTTAGATGATGTGCTATGATTTTCTTTATTATGTTCCTAGACAGTTGAATTGTTTCCATTTGCATATTATAAATGAATCTGTGATTTTTTCTTTCTTTCTTCTTTTTTTCTTTTTGTTTCATTCTTTTTTGAGTGGGGGTCTTACTCTGTCACCCAGACTGCAATGCAGGGCAATGGCGCAATGGCATAATCACAGCTCACTGCAGCCTCGGCCTCCTGGCTCAGGCGAGCCTTCCACCTCAGCCTCCTGAGTAGCTGGGACTTCAGGCATGCACCACCATGCCCAGTTAATTTTTGTATTTTTTTGTAGATGAGGTTTTGCTATTGCCCATGCTGGTCTTGAACTCCTGGACTCAAGCAATCCTGCCTCAGCCTCCCAGAGTGCTGGGGTTACAGGCATGAGCCACCACAGCCAGTGATTTTTCTTTTAAACTGCACTTGGGTTTTTTGTATGTGGAATGCTTTCTTTAGGATTGATAGCCAGAAGTAATTCCTCTACTGGAACAAAGGCTAGGAACCTCTTAAAGCCTATGAACGTGTGTTGACAAGCTATTTTCCTGAATGAGTGTAATAATTACACCCCTGCCAAGAAAAATTATAAATAGCACAGTAGCTGAGAGGCAGCAAAGTGTAGTCATTAAACCATAGATTCTGAGCCAGATTTCTATTTGGACATTCTGGCTCTGGCATCTACTATCCTTAGGCAGGTTCCTCAACCTCTCTGGACCTCCATTTCTTCATCTGAAAACGTGGTTATAATAACAGCATCTCGTGCAGATTCAATGAGTTAATAAGCGTAACACATAGAGTAGGCATTTCCTAGGTGTTAGCTGCTGTCACTGTTAGGACAGCCACTACTGGAGACCCTTTTATACATTGTCTCTGACCATCTCAACAAACAGGCAGTGGGAATAGACTCAGAGAGGTTTGCCCTCCCTGGATCGCACAACTAGAGAAAGACAGAACCCAGATCAACGCAGGCCAGCCCGACTGCAGACACCAGGCTGGCTGCAGGAGGTGGGTCTCAGGCTCTCAGAGTGTGGAAGCAGTGACTTTGTGCACTGTGGGCATCGCCTGAGACTTGCCAAGCAGCATTTTAAATTTTAAAAAATTTTTATTTTTTTAGAGGCAGGGTCTCGCTCTGTCACCCATGCTGGAGTACAGTGGCGCAACCATAGCTCACCGCAGCTTCGAACTCCTGGGCTCAAGCAATCCTCCCGGGTAGCTGGGGTTACTGGCATGCACCACTATGCTAATTAAAATTAGCCGCTGCGGCTAATTTAAAAATATTTTGAAACATGCAGGGATCTCACTAGGTTGCCCAGGCTGGTCTTGAACTCCTGGCCTCAAGTAGTCCTCCTGCCTTGGCCTCACAAAGTTTTGGAAGGAGCCACCGAGCCCAGCTAGGAAGCATTTTATATGGATTTCTGACATCCCCAATGAGACCTAAGAGACTCAGGCTCCCTTCATGGGCCCATGGGCCTCAGGTTCTGGGCTTTCCAAGGTCACTTCCAGCTGTCATGGTCTGTGTTCCCATCAAACTGAGCAGTTCATCTGAGCCAAGGCTGGTAGAGAAGTGCCAGGGGGTCGTTGCCTCTTCCTAAATATTCTTAACTATTCCTGTTGCCAGGCAAGGACCAACCTATCAGTAGTGGCTACCATGAGTTTTCATTTGTGCTTTAATGAAAACACATAAGTGCACACCCTACACTACACAGCAGCACACATCCTCCCACTGCTCATCAGCTGGAGAATCAACAGGGCTTCCATGCAAATGAGGGATTTGTTTGTGTACCTTAGTCACTTTGTTCACCAGTAGAAGCGAGAACGTCTTGGTGGCGATGAGGAGACACCAGGAATGGCATGGAATGAACTCTACTCAGGATGCCAACCCAGGGGGGAGCGGTGTGGCGTTAGTTTAAAAGCAGCCACTGAGGTCTGAAGAGTGGATTGGCCCAGTGCTGGCACAGTGTCCACAGGAGGGCAAGGCTTGTGGGCTCCATCACACAACTCAATTCAATTCCAATCTTCACCAAGCCATGGCGAAATGTCATATACCATGTGTGGGGCACAGACACAGACGTGGGGTCTCCGCTCTCCTTCCCTCCACAGAGGAGTGAAAGGAGCAAGGAAGGTGAACAGAGGAGAGGACGAGCAGAGAATATTACCCCAAGCCTCTGAGACGGCCACCTGGCCGGGACATGAGACTTCTGACCAGTCAGAACTTTGTACAGTTTCTGCTACCGAGCTGAGACCCACATACCATGTGGTTGAAACTGGCATTTGGGGGCATCAAGATAGCCTGCTGGCTGCTTCTAGAAGGATGTGATCTGCTTTTTGCACAGACATTTTTTGCTTCTGGTTTGGGAAGCAAGCAGTCTGAACTGTACAGAGGCGTTTATTTGACTTTGGCATATCCACGATGCTTCTCTAAAGAAAATACTCAGTGTTGTTGCTAGATTCTTTGAGGAGGAAGTCAGAGGGTAGACAGAAATGCTTTTCTATTTTCCTTCGATTCTCCCTCCCTTCCTCCCCCCTTCTCCCTCTCCTCCTACTCCTTCTTCCCTCTCTCTCTCTCTCTCTCTCTCCAATCACAAAGTTGAGATTGACGATGATTATTAACTATTCTTAATCCAGTTATGAACTATTCTTGGTACCAAGAAGATCAGACATATTTCTCTCTGGGATTCGACAAAGTAGTTATTTGTGACAGAAATGAACAGTGCTCTGATACATCCTTAACATAGATGCAACAAAAGTTTTTATTTCCTATAACACTCAATATACCTTGTTGACATCATACAAAAGCGCACTTCGGGAAACCATGGTATCGTCGAGCAAGGTAGCAGCTGTCCACTGATCTGGTTTAATCCCTGGATATGTTTTAGGCTAGACTGTCTGAAAAAGTGAATAAGCTGATGTATGCTTCAAATATCCTCCCTGAAAATTGCTTCTGCTTAGTGAGTTTTTAATAAATATTGGGTGACAAGATGAGACTGTACTCTCAGCTAAGTCCTGGAATATGGCTATTCCGTGTTGTTTAAATTCAGATCCATATGCCTTAACCGATGACTCAGGGGTAGAATTTGGCCTGTTGTGAAAGCTGCCGTTCTCAAGGACAGCTGACTGGAAAGGCTTTCTTACCTGCAAAGCAAAACCAGAGTCAGGTATTAGCTATCCCCCAGGAAACTGTTTTGAGTCTGCAAGGCACACAAATGAGACCCTGAAAGGTCACATCCATAGGGCGAGATCAAAATAGTATTTTCCTAGCTTTGTATTTTCAATACAGAAAAGTTTAAAGAATGGTACAATGAACCTCCAAATAGCCCAACATATATATATATATATTTTTAGTTGGAGTCTCACTTTGTTGCCCAGACTGGAGTGCAGTGGCACGCTCCCGGCCACCGCAGCCTCGACCTGCTGGGCTCCGGCGATCCTTCCGCCTCAGCCTTCCGAGTAGCCAGAACTACAGGCATGTGCTACCACGCCCAGCTAATTTTTTGATTTATTGTAGAGACAAGGTCTCGCCAAGTTGCCCAGGCTGTTCTTGAACCCCTGGACTCAGGCAATCCCCTCGCCTCCGACTCCCAAAGTGCTGGGATTACAGGCTTGAGTCACCGCACCCGGCCAACATAATCTTAACATTAAAAATTTTAAATGTTTACACCAGAAGAAAAATCATAACTTTGTTTTGAGTTGGAGTTTCACTGTGTCTCCCAGGCCGGAGTGCACAATCATGGCTCATCGCAGCCTCTGCCTCCTGGGCTTGGGTGATCCTTTCACCTCAGCATCCTGAGTAGCTGGGACTATAGGTGTGCGCCGCCCCAGCTGTCTATTTTTTAAAAATTTTTGTAGAGACGTGGTCTTCCTATGGCCTCAAACTCCTGGATTCAAGCAATCCTCTTACCTCAGCCTTCCAAAGCGCTGGGATTACAGGCATGAGCCATCATGCTCAGCCCAAAAGTATGTTCTATATGTTTCTCTGATTTAGGAATTCTACTTTTAGTAATATATATCATACATAAATAAATAAATATATGTGTTACAATTGACTTCAAAGAGGTTCGTAATAGGAAAAAAAATGCCCAACAATAGAACATTGGACAAATAAAGAATGTTTATTGGATGTATAGCTATTAATATATACAGAAGAAGGTAAGTTTAAAAATCAGGTCACATAATGTGTACACAGTTTCCCACTTTTGAAACACAAACAACTAAATATGTTAATTAGAAAGGAAAACAGGGGAGAAAAGACAAGAAAATTAGAGGAGTGAACCAGGAACCGTAATATCCCTCTAATGGAATGAGCAAAAAAATTAATAAAAAAAGAAAGAAAAATATTTCTAAAACTAAAGGACAAAAGTCTTATTTATTTATTTATTTATTTATTTTTGGAGTCTCACTCTGTCGCCCAGGCTGGAGTGCAGTGGCATGCTCATGGCCACTGTATCCTTGACCTGCTGGACTCAGGCAATCCTTCTGCTTCAACCTTCCAAGTAGCCAGGACTACAGGTACGTGCCATGATGCCTAGATGCCTCGCCATGTTGCCCAGGCTGGTCTTGAACCCCTGGGCTCAGGCAAACCTCTCACCTTGGCATCCCAAAGTGCTGGGATTACAGGCATGAGCCACCGTGCCTGGCAAAAGTCTCCATGTGGAAAGGGTGCAGCGAGGGCCCAACACAACGAATGAAAACAGCCCCCATATCAAGAGAAAGCACTGGGAAACTTCAGAACCCCAAGGATACTGGAGGACACCAGGTAGTCTCTGCTGTGCTATCCAAACTCTCAATCACGTAGACTAAAGGACATTTTTAAGCTTGCAACTTCTCACAGGTAACTCCCATGCACCTTCCCCTGGAAGTAACTGAAAGACGTAGTGCAATTAAACTCTTAGGGCAAATTTAGAGAAAGGTCTGTGATTCGGGAAGTAGGAATACAACACAGGAATGAGGTGAAGGAGACTCCTAAGATTATGGCAAGGAGCGAAAGGACAGGGGGGGAGCAGGAAGAGGAAACTGAGCTTATCTGACTGATTTAACTTTGTAAAATTGTATTGAGAATTCGTGGAGGGTGTCAAAAAGAGAACTAAGCAAATAAAACATGAAAATGATTGGCAACACCAGGAAAAATGTGTACAAGACATGTAATTGTTGGGGAGATGGCAGAGCAGAGAGACAGAAGCCATCCGATGATTGTGTCAACACCTCCAAATGATAACAAATTTTGGAACTCCCATAGTTTTTCACTTTTTGTTTGTTTATTCTATCACATACTAGCTAATAACCTTGGGCACGTTACTAAAGTTCTCTGTTCCTTAATGTTCTCATCTATAAAGTGAAAATAATTATATTGTTGTAAGGATTAGATGCTTTAATATGTAAAAACCACTTAGCTAAGTGCAACGTGGTGTCCTAGATTAGAGCTGGAGCAGAAAGAAAAAGGTCATTAGTGGGAAAACCGGTAGAAGCGAATAAAGTCTGCGGTTTAGTTAATATTATTGCACCATTATTAGTTTCTCAGTTTTGGCAAAAGTATCATGGTCATGTTAGGCCTGAGGAGAAGCTGGGTGAAGGGTATATGGGAACGTTCTACATTAACTTTGCAACTTTTCTGTAAATCCAAAATTATTCCAACATAAAATATGTTTTTTGTTTCTTGAGTTGGAGTCTCACTTCGTCGCCCAGGCTGGAGTACAGTGGCACACCCATGGCCACTCCAGCGTTGACCTGCTGGGCTCCGGCGATCCTTTCGCCTCAGCCTTCCAAGTAGCCGGAACTACAGGCATGCGCTACCACGCCCAGCTAATTTTTTTATTTATTGTAGATGAGGTCTCACCAAGTTGCTGGGGCTGGTCTCAAACCCGCAAGGTCAGGCAATCCACTCGCCTCGGCCTCTCAAAGTGCTGGGATTACAAACTGAGCCACCGAGCCTGGCCAAAACATGTTATTTTTTAAAAGTGGCTGGGTGTGGTGACTCACACCTGTAATCCCAACACTTTGGGAGGCCAATGTGGGAGGATCACTGAGGCCAGGAGTTCGAGACCAGCCTGGGCAACACAGACCCCACCTCTCAAAAAAAAGAATTAGCTAGGTGTGGTGGCACAGGCCTGTAGTCCTGGCTACTCCAGAAGCTGAGGCAGGAGGATGGCTGGAATGCAGGAGTTTGAGGAAAAAGTAAGCTATGATTGCCCCACTGTACTCCAGCCTGAGCGACAGAGGGAGACTATGTCTCTTTAAAAAGAAAAAAAAGTACGTGATTCCTACCTTTCGTCAAATACAAAATGGTTCATCAATCTAAATGTAAGAGCTAAAACTCTAAAAATCCCAGAGCAAACAGGAGTGAATCATTGTGATCTTGATTTAGGATGGTGTCTTGGGTATGATACCAAAAGCACAAGCAAAGAAAAGAACAGATAAAAGGAACTTCATCAAAAGCACAAAGATGATGACTCTTGGAATAGGAAAAAATATTTGCAAAATTTGCAAATTATATATCCGGTAAGGGATTTATATGCGAAATAGATAAATACCTCTTACAATTAAGCAATAAAAAGGTAAAAAGGCCAGGCGTAGTGGCTCAAGCCTATAATTCCAGCACTTTGGGAGGCCTAGGTGAGAGGATTGCCTGAGTCCACGGGTTCGAGATCAGTCTGGGCGACCTGGCGAGACCTCATCTCAACAATACATCAAGGAATTAGCCGGGTGTGGTGGTGCTTGCCTGTAGTTCCAGCTACTAGGAAGGTTGAGGCAGAAGGATTGCCAGAGCCCAGGAGGTGAAGGCTGCAGGGGCCATGAGCGTGCCACTGCACTCCAGCCTGGGTGACAGAGTGAGACTCCAACTCAAAAAAGAAAAAAAAAGGTAAAGAGCCCAATTTTTCAAATGGGCAAAGGATTTAAGTAGACATTTTCCCAAAGAAGATATACAAAAGGTCAATGAGCACCCGAAAAGATGCTCAACATCATTAGTCATTAGGAAAATGCAAATCAGAACCACAGTGAGATTCCACTTCACACCCACTAGGGTGGTTAAGACAAAAAAGACAATAAAAAGTGTGTAGCTGGATTTAATCATTCCACATCATAAACATATCAAAACATCACATTGCACCTCATAAACATATACAATTATTATTTGTCAATTAAAATAAAATAAGAAGAAAACAAAAAGCAATGTGTCGATGAAGATGTGGAAACATTGGCCCCTCATTATACATTGCTGGTGAGATTGTAAACTACTGTAGACACTCAAAACGGTTTGGCAATTCCTCAAAACGTTAAATATAGAATTATTGGATGACTCAACAGTTCCACTCCTGTCGATACCCAAGAGAATGGGAGACCTATGTCCACGCAAAAGCATGTACACGGATGTTGATAGCAGCATCATTCACAATAGCAAAGAAACGGTAACATCCCGAATGTTCACTAACTGTGCATTTAGGAGGCACAAAAGTGGTGTCGTGGGGAAGACGGAGGGAATGTGACAGCTAAATGCCATTTGTCAACCTGATCTGGATCCTGAAAAAAGAAGAAGGTCATTGTGGGGCACTGAAGTTTAAATAACATGTATGATGTATTCCTAGTACCTATCAATTTAAGTTCCCGGTTTTGATAATTATATTATGATTATTTTGGATATTGACATTTAGGGAAGATGGGAGAAAAGCACAAGGGAATTTTTTGTAGTATTTTTGCATTTTTTGTGAGTCTGAAATAACTTAAAAAGTTATAAATACAGAATAATTTCACAAAAGACAAAAATATATGACAGCTCTGAAGACAAAAAGTAAGCGATTCCCGGGCACACAGTAGTTACTAAACGAAGGTGGCAGTGGAAATTCCCATCTCAAATATAGCGCCGTAGAGTAGGGCTGGGAAGCCAATCAGTAGCAGGCAGAAGCTTTGTGGTCCAAAATCAAAAAGCGGGGCTGACCTGGAGAGAGAGAGGAAGATGCATGAGCCATATGGAAAAAGCTGCTCGCTGTCTAGCCCAGTTCCACGCTAGAATGCATATGTGATGGCTACAGCTTAAGTACCCCTGCAGCAGAAGCCACATGCGGAGAGTGTGCTGCAACAGCAAAAGAGACCAGACCCTCTTTCAGATGACAGTGTGCAGCTGCTACAGCCATTCTAGACTGCCTGTACGCAGGCTGCTATCACTTTGAGAAAACAGACTTCTATCTTGTTTAAAAACAAAAACAAAAACTGGCTGGGCTCAGTGGCTCAGCTTGTCATCCCAGCAATTTGGGAGGCCAAGGCGAGTGGATTGCCTGAGCCCACGGGTTTGAGACCAGCCGGGGTAACTTGGCGAGACCTCATCTCTACAATAAATCAAAAATTAGCCGGGCATGGTAGCATACGCCTGCAGTTCCAGCTACTTGGAAGGCTGAGGCGGAAGGATTGCTGGAGCCCAGCAGGCCAACGTCTGGGCGACAGAGTGAGACTCCAATTCAAACAAACAAACAAACAAACTGATAAAAACAGATAAACAAAACGAGATATATCCATACAATAGAATATTATTCCGCAAATAAGAAAAGAAAAAAGAGTAAGGAAGTCCTAATACATGATACAACCTGAGCCTCAGAAACATTATACAAAGTGAAACACGCACAGAAGACCATGTATTGTATGTCCCATTTATATGAAATGTCCAGAAGAGGCAAATCAATAGAAATATAAAGTAGATTAGTGGTTGCCAGGGACTAGGAGGAGGGAATGGAGAGTGGTTGCTAATGAGTATAAGGTTTCTTTCTTTTCTTTTCTTTCTTTTCTTTGAGTTGGAGTCTCACTCTGTCATCCTGGCTGAGGTACAGCGGCACAATCACAGCTACCACAGTCTCGACTTTCTGGGCTCAGGTGATCCTTCTGCCTCAGCCTTCCAAGTAGCTGGAACCACAGGCACACACCACCACACCCGGCTAATTTGTTGATTTATTGTAGAGACAAGGTCTCCCCAAGCTGCCCAGGCTGGTCTCCAACCCCCTGGGGTTAGGCAAAGTTTTCTTTTTTGGAGTGATGAGAATATCCTGAAATTAGATAGGTGTGATGGCTGTGCAACTGTGTGCTATACTATGCAATTGTATACTTTCAAAAGCTGAATTTCATGGTGTGTGAATTATATCGCAATAAAGCCACTGTTTCAAAAAATGTGCTTAGTGTAGTTGTTGGCACAGAGAAAATGCCATGCTTCCAAATATCCAATTCCTTTACCGGGGTCGGGGGGGGGGGCGGGGGTCTCGGTCACATGACTCACCTCAGCCAATGAAATGAGACCAGAAGGACTGTCCATCACTTTCCGGCAGAAGTCTTGGGAGCCTGCACGTGGTTCACCACAGGCCTCTTTCCTTTGCCATGACACTCAGCAATGGTCGCACAGAAGCAGCTTCATCATTCTGGGTCCTAGAGTAAAAATATTGTAGAGCAGAGCGGCAGCCGATTTTTGATGGACATGAAGCATGAATGAGGAAGGATGCTGTAAACCACTGAGATCTGGGGATATTTATTACCGCAGCAAATCCAGCCCACCCTGACTAATACAGGAAGTTATTATAAAATCATAATTATAACTACTACTATTATTGCCACCACTGGCAGAAATCAGGAACTAGAGACTGCTGTGCCATCACCTCAAACAGTACCTAAAATGTGCCAGAAATGGGACGCAGGTGGAAACACCATGCAGACCATGGAAATGGAGAACTGGAAGGCAGATGGGAAGTCAAGTCAGAAGGACATTCAGATCAATGTTATGCCCTGTGTGGCCTGCGCGGGTTCTGGGGAATTCAGAGGCGAAATGCACAATCCCTCTTTCCCAAGGAACTCGGTGGGTGACACTGACTGAGCACTTACCATGTGCCAGCTCTTCTGGGCGCCAGTCCACACATTGTCTCCAGTCTCACCAAAGAGCAGTTTGGTCATGAACAAGAAGCTTCTCCAATTTTGACCCACAAATAAACAATTCTATTTTAGAGAAATTAGTGAAGCAAATGAAAGGTTGTGGGATCCGTTTAAAATAGCCACCGAGTGCCAGCGGCTGGGAGCCAGACCAAACAACACACCTTCCCACACACCCCACTTGGGCCTGTGATTACTCAAATCCCAGCACCGGCCTGGGGAGCTGCCCGCCGGGAACATCCCTGCAAAAGGCAGAACTGGGAGGCAGCTTGCCAGAAAAGGGCAGAGCGGAGCTGGCCTTCGCCTCTGAATCGACTACGAGTTAACTAGAGGGGAAATGCATGAAATTGTTCTGAGTTTATGCTTAACATCGCCCCTCGCTGGCTTCCCACCCCCTCGCCTGGCCGTTTGCTTTTGTAGTTCTGGCCACAGCTCAGCTGGGGGAGAGGGGTGTGGCTCAGAGGTTCCTGAGCCCCCCCAAGCCTGGCCTTAAGTTTATCTGGTGGTAAGGAGGTTGCAGAGACATCTATTCATGCACCAAAAGCTTTACAACTCTCTCTTTATAAATGGAGTGGGGTTGTTCTAATTCTGCACTCCAGTGACGGAAACAGGACCTCAAGACACACAGACGTGACAAAGCAGGCCGGTGGGGAAAAAGATGTCATCATCTCTTCTACCCACGAGGAAGATTTGTCCTGATCGAGGTTAGGCGGGGCCACACACAATTAGGCCTTGTATGTGGAAGTCCAGCGAGCACCAGGGAGGGCGCCTGGTCCAGTCCTGGGATGGGAAGGGCAGAGGTGACACTGGAGACCAGGAGAGCCTCTGCTGGAGGAAAAAAGCCCCTTGGGGGTGAGGGGGAGAGATGAGGCTGGAGGCACGGGTGTGACTCACTGCTCTGGTCTGGTCTGTGGAGGGCTGTGCCCATGGGCTGCCTGTCCCGCCCGAGGACCAGCTGGGAGCTCCCAGGTGCGTTTCAACTGCCACAGCATCTCGCAGCCTGGGAGTCTCTCATGTGTACAGTGTGCATTTCCTTTATAAAAAAAAATCAGAGAAACAACATCTTTAAAGTTAACTGGTTTCATCCCATCTGACCCTGCTCTCTCCTGTTCCTGGGCCAGCCTCGGAGAAGACCCTGTGTGGTCTCTGAATAAGTGGGCAACAAGAGAGTGGGATCTTCCATGGACACCATAGCAGCTGCCTTCTGAGAGTCAGCCCAGGAGGATTTCGAAAGGTTCTCTGGGCCTGGTTTAAGATGATTCCTTGGCCGGGTGCGATGGCTCAGT
>CAUYQG010107181.1:0-19807 GCA_963574415.1 Tarsius wallacei
CCGGCCACCGCAGCCTCGACCTGCTGGGCTCCGGCGATCCTTCCGCCTCAGCCTTCCGAGTAGCCGGAATTACAGGCGCGCGCTACCACGCCCGGCTACTTTTTTTGATTTATTGTAGAGATGAGGTTTCGCCTGCCCAGGCGGGTCTCGAACCCGCGGGCTCAGGCAATCCACTCACCTCAGCCTCCCAAAGGCGCGGGATTACAGGCTGAGCCACCGAGCCCGGCTCATTTTTTTTTTTTTTTTTTTTTTTTTTTAATGTTGTTGGTCTGTTTGATATGATACAAGAACAGTGATGTCTAGTTTTTTCTATTGTCATGTGTGGTATATCTTTCTCCATCATTTTTACCTTGAGCTTAATAAATATTATTAGAAGTGATGTGGGTTTCCTGAGGACGGCAGATTGATAGGTTTCATTTTTTTGTTTGTTTGCTTGTTTAATACAGTTGCCGCATTGTGTCTTTAAGTGAGGCGTTTAGGCCATTGATTCAAGATTACTGTTGTTAAGTGGGTTTTTATTCCTGTCATTGTGTTAAAAAGGTATATTGTATTCTTAGTTTTGTAGTTAATGTATATGTTCTATAAGCTAGGTGCTTATATATGCTTTTGTATTAGGTCATATTGTTCTTTAATTTCCATCTTTAAAATTCCCTTAAGCATCTCTTGTAGGGCCCGTCTATACTTTCAAAAAACCTAGGGTAGTCTGATGACTATGTACGTTGGTGATGGTTGTTTTACACAGTATCTTGTAGTAGCTCACTGAAATTTTTGTATCAGCTTGTCAACCTCCCTAGTAAGATAGGAGAGGTTAGCCGGGCTCGGTGGCTCAGCCTGTAATCCCGCGCCTTGGGAGGCTGAGGTGAGTGGATTGCCTGAGACGGGTTCGAGACCCGCCTGGCCAACTTGGTGAGACCTCATCTCTACAATAAATCAAAAAATTAGCCAGGCATGGTAGCGGCTCCTG
This sequence comes from Tarsius wallacei, assembly GCA_963574415.1. Taxonomy (NCBI): domain Eukaryota; kingdom Metazoa; phylum Chordata; class Mammalia; order Primates; family Tarsiidae; genus Tarsius; species Tarsius wallacei. The sequence goes on from CAUYQG010107181.1 coordinate 965, forward strand.
TAGTTCCAGCTACTCGGAAGGCTGAGGCGGAAGGATTGCCGGAGCCCAGCAGGTCGAGGCTGCGGTGGCCGGGAGCAACCATGCACTCCAGTCTGGGCAATGGAGTGAGACTTCAACTCAAAAAAAAAAAAAACAAAAAACAAAGATATGGGAGGCTTGTTTTTTCGTTTTTTTGTTTTTTGGATTGTGTTCCCAAATACTTTTTCCCCATATTGTTTTCATTCTCTTCTTTTCTCTTTAGGATGTCAATCAGATGTAGATTTGATCTTTTTGCAAATTCCATAGTTTTTGAGTGCCTTTAGATTTTGATTTTTTTAAAATTTAGTTTTCTTGGACTAGATTCAAAGGATTGATCGTTAAGTTCTGACATTTTGTTTGACCTAATCTGTTGTCAAGGATGGAGGCTTTACTTTGAAATTTTTGAAGTGATTTCTTCAATTCTAGAAGTTCAATTTGCTTCGTTTTTTATTTTATTTATTTGTTTGTTTGTTTATTTATTTATTTATTTCTTTATTTATTTATTTATTTTGAGTTGGAGTCTCACTCCGTCGCCCAGACTGGAGTGCAGCGGCCGCTCCTGGCCCCCACAGCCTCGACCTGCTGGACTCCGGCGATCCTTCCGCCTCGGCCTTCCGAGTAGCTGGAACTACAGGCATGCTTTACCACACCCGGCTAATTTTTTGATTTATTGTAGAGATGAGGTCTCACCAAGTTGCCCAGGCGGGTCACGAACCCGCGGGTTCAGGCAATCCACTCACGTCAGCCTCCCAAGGCACGGGATTACAGGCTGAGCCACCGAGCCTGGCTTGAGGACATTTTTCAAGGCCTGTTTTACATCTTTGTTCCTCAGACTGTAGATGAATGGATTAAGCACTGGGCTTACAAATGTGTAGAACACAGCTATGATTTTGGATTCCTCAACAGTCTTATCTGATGGTGGCCTTAGATACATGCAAAAGAGTGTCCCATAATACAGGATGACTGTGGTCATGTGGGAACCACAGGTGGAGAATGCCTTGTACCTTCCTTCTGCTGATTTGATCCGAAGTATAGCAGCAATAATGAAGGTATAGGACACCAGGATAATGGTGAGGGAGTTGGAGAGGTTGAAACCAGCTGATATGAACATGGCACGTTCCTTGATATAAGTATCAGAGCAAGAAAGCTTAATGAGCGGTGGGTCAGCACAGTAGAAGTGGTTGATGACATTGGACTTACAGAAGGTCAGGCGGAAGGTCAGGATGGCTTGGAGCAGTCCATCTGAGAAGCCATAGACATAAGGAAATGTGGCCAAACAGATACAGATTCGCCTGGACATTTTCACACTATAACGCAGAGGGTCGCATATGGCTATATAGCGGTCATAGGCCATTGCAGCCAGAAGGTAATACTCAGTGAGAAGAAGAGCGATGAAAATATAACACTGTGTAAAACAGCCAGTAAAGGAAATGGCCTTTTTCTGTGATAAAAGATTAGCTAACATCTGCGGGGTTGCATTCGAGGTATAGCACACATCCACAAAGGCTAAGTTAGTGAGGAAGAAGTACATGGGTGTGTGAAGATGAGCATCCAGTCTGATTAAGGCTATCATGCCAAGGTTGCCTAGGAGAGTGACAAGGTAAACAACGAGAAACAGCACAAAGAGGAGAGGCTTGAGTTCTGGATGATCTGTGAGCCCAACTAAAATAAATTCTGTTATTGCACTGCTGTTTGTGTTGGACATTTCTTGAGAGTCTGTGACTGTACTTGAAACTATGAAAATAAAGCAATATAAAGGTACAAATCATTGTTCATGACAGTTGAAATAATTGTTCTCTAAAAATAAATAATCCAAAATGACTTCTACAATAATCCTACTTTGTATTTCTACTAAGCCATGATTTAACTTGTCTTTATATTAAATGACTTATATTTTTATCTCTATACCTATTCTCATACCTATATCTATACTTATACCTATAACTACACATACAATTGAGCTGTATCTCCTGTAAACTACCATATTATTTTTGCCTCTTAATCTCTACTTATCCTCAAGACCCAGTCTAAAGGCCACTGCTTTGCACAGGATTTCTCATCCTACTCTCTTCAGACATGAAACTTGAATTCACCCCTTTCTACTCTATGCTTCCAGCACAACCTAAATACCTCTTATTTGTTCTTTATTACATTGTATCAATAATGTATCAACTTTCTCTTCTTCATATATTAGCTCTTCAAGAGCAAAGTCCAGTTTATTATTTTACTGGGGGTACTCAGCACACATTTATATACTGAAATTTTAAAAAAAGTCAAAAAGTAGTGTAAACATGAAAGAATGAATTACATGTAATGTGTTACTTATTTTTACATCTCCGCAGAGCTTTGCATGATGTCATGTACTCAGGAGAATTAAATGCTTTTTGACGTTTTGTGCACAAAGCAATTTTTTGGGACACTTGTTAACCAAGCAAATTCACAGAGAGTTTATTTCAGAAGGTCTTATGTGGGGCACTTGAATCCTAATATTTAACATTTATCCATAGCGTTCTAATGCATTTTCCCCGACCACACCTTGGAAAGTCAGTCATAGTATCTCAATGAACTTATATCAAGCGAATAACAAAAAGTTAACAAGTAAATAAATTATCACATAATATTGTGAGAATGGCTATAGCAATGACTTGAAATGTTTATAAAGAAAATAAATTAAGTCTGGCATAGATAGTATTTAAGCTGTTAAACACAACTTTTTTTCAAACAAGAGATATTATAATTCCCTCTGGCTTTTATTTCTCCACAAATCACAACTAGTGTTAATTCCTCTCCTCCTTTCTCTCAAGATGTTTTGATTTTTTCCCCTTTGTTTAGTACTTATTTCTATTTTATTTTATTTTTTCACAATTTGCTCAATGCTTGTCTCATTTCAAAATGACTCACCACATATATTTTATTACAAGTTTTAGGTCAGCAATCAAGTATATCTTTGCTGCTGAAGATCTCCCTTGCCCAGAACAGTAAGAATCTAATAAAAACGTGTTGAATACTCCACTAATGGTTACTATTAGCACATGTTGTACTTCTAAGCTCTGTGTATGCAGTCACAAATTTAATAGTCACAACACCTTGTATAATAGCTACTTTCATTATTCTGTCACTACTGTTAAAAATGATTATCAAGATTATCTCATGTGAACACCACCTTTATTTGTTGCTGTTATGATATAGCATGCATCTCTGTGCACACAGCTAGAGAGAAGATATGTCTTCTTCCAAAGCAAAAACTAAAGATTTTTGCTTTCCATGAACTGTTAAGGCAAGGAAAATCTGATTTTTAAGAATGGCACACATATATAATTAGTGGGCCTCAGTTTGGAACTCTAGTATAATTTCTTGACTAAAAATACATAAAGTAAAAACAAGGACTTACTTCTAGTTCTAAAATATAGCTATTTTCTCAGTCTCTGATTATGGAAGTCTCTTGATGCTTCTCGAAGTTGTAAAATGTGGTCATATTTATACCAGGATGTGGGAGGAGGAGACTTGCTCTTAATGCAAATCTCAGAGGGGATTGAGAAGTAGCAGCAATGTCTGTTACATCTGGGATGACTCCTCTTGGGTATCGCTGGAACACTCTGGGACCAGGAAGCTAACCATATGCCTGTCATCTTTTCTGTAATTACTAATGTATCAGTGTTTGTCATGCAGATTTTGGGGAGGGCACGCAGACGTTTCATCTTGAATTCTCCTTTTTTAATGTACTAAGAACACTTCATAAGATATACCCTCTTAACAATTTCTAAGTGCACTATACGTTATTGGTAACTACAGGCACAATGCTCTAAAACAGATCTATACAACTTAATCATCTTGCACAACTGAAACTTTATACCTATTGTACAGAAACTCCCCATGTCTCCCTTTTCACAGCTTCTGCCTACTACCTTTCTACTCTCTGCTTTCATGAGTTTAACTATTATACAGACCTCATATAAATGGGGTCATGTTGTCTTTATCCATTTGTGACTGGCTTATTTCACTTAGCATAATGTCCATCAGGCTCATCTGTGTTGTCACATATAGCAGGTTCTTCTTTTTTTTGAAGGCTGAATAGCATTCTTTTATATACATATACCACATATTCTTAATCATTCATGAGCATCTGTGTGGTTTCCATATCCTAGCTACTTTGAATCATGCTGCTGTGCATATGAGAGTGCAGATATATCTTCAAGATCCTACTTTCAATTATATATATATTTTTATATATATCCAGAAAGTGGAATTGCTGAATTATTTGGTCTCTCCATTTTTAATCTTCTGAGGCACTTCCATACTGGCTGCTGCACAATCTCACATTCCTACCAGCCATGTAAGTGAATTGCAATTTCTTCACATACTCACCAACATCTATTAGCTTTTCCTCATTTGATAATAGCCATCCCAACAGATGAGAATGGATATCACCTTGTGGTTTTGATTTGTGCTTCCCTCATGATTAGCAATGTTGGGCATATTTTCATATACCTGTAGGCAACTTGCATGCCTTTTTTGGAGAACTGTCTATTCAAGTATATTGCCCTTTAAAAAAATGGATTATTTGCTGTTTTACTTTTGACTTATGAATCACTAGGAGCCCCTCATAAATTTTGGATATTAATATCTATCATATATAAGACACAAATATTTTCTTCCATTCTGTAATTTTCTTTTTAATTTTGTGCAGATAACTTTTAGGTGGATGTGGTCCTACTTGTCTGTTTTTGTTGTTGTTGTTGCTTGTACTTTTTTTGTCATCTGTAAGACATCACAGCCATACCCATTGTCATGGAAATTTCTCCCCATGAGGAAGAAACTGTCCTTTTCTCATTATGTATCTGTGCCACCTTTGTTGAAGACCACTTGACTGTCTATGTATGAATCTATGTATTTCTGAGATCTCTTTTATCTTCCATTAGTCTATATAACTGTTAAGGTCTGTATTTTGGTAGCAATAATTACACTTTAATTACTGTGGCTTTATAGCATTTGGAAATAAGAAAATGGTGCCTCAATTTTTATTCTTTTTTCTTAATATTGTTTTTGCTATTTGGAGTCATTTGTGGTTCCATATACATTTTAGTATTGTTTCTATTTCTGTAAGAATGACAGCAGTAATTTTTGTGGGAATTGTTTTGAATTTATAAGTCAACCTGTGGTTTTCGTTTTGTTTTTACTTTCTGTCACAACTTCTTTATGTTAAGCATTAATGATGAATGAAGTTTAAGAGAGAAAATTTGGCATAGTCTCCTGGAAGGCATAATACTATTACATTATTTTTATTTCTAGTCATAATAGTGTTATTATGAAACTAGTCCAAAAGTACTAGGACTTTACTCTGATTTCAATGCTAATGTAGAAACCAGAGAAAATATTGTGTGTTAATATATCTCTGAAATCATAAACTAAACATACTTTTACATGCTAATAAATCTACTTGAACTAATTTTAGTTCATTGAACCATTGGTTAGAACCCAGAATCTAAAAAATGATTCCTTATGTCTTCCTTTAATTCATAAGAAGAAGTGATCTTATGTCACTAGTGAAAATGGGAACATTTATCTTTACATGAAAGATCACTAAGTCGCATATGTGTACTTAACATTAGCATTTATTTATTCATTCAAAAATGCAATCCTGAACATTAAATGACCACCCAAAATATTACACATATTTCTGCAAGAGTTACCAAGTTGAAATTAATATAAATTGCTTTTCAGAACGCTTACAGTCTGGTAGACAAAATAGAAAATGTAGAGAAAGAGAAAAAATGACATAAGCAGAGACTACAAAGAGTAGCTTTCAGAAAAGAATTTTACATAATATCAAGAAGGTCTAACTGATCAGGGAAGTTTTTCTACAGAAGCAGACTATCTTAGACATGCACAGCCTTTTCAAGAGCATGGATCAAGACTTCTCTTTCATTATAAACACTTTGTTACTTTTTCTCTTTCTCCCATGCCATCTTTCTGTATGTGTGTAACAATATAAAGCTAGGTTAGAATTTCACAATGAATACCTTCAGCAAGAAGCCTAATTAAATACTGAGTTTTTTATGTTAAATCTAAATACTTAGATAATGTTAGAGATACTGCAGTTTACCCTATAACACATATCACTATTACATGGGCAAGGCCTGTTCAAATTGGACATCTGGGTCTTTCTATGGGGTTAGGGTTTTAGATTTATGTATTCAGCTTCTTTGTTTAAATTTAACAGTAGACAAAATCAATAGTGAGGATTTTACAATTAAATTATGCCTCAAACTGAATTTTTAAAAATTAAGTAAAAAAATAAGTCAATAATTAGCAGAATAATCCTAATTCTTGATTGTCAGTAGCTTTCAACCATGCAATAATTTAGTACTGGTGGCTTGATTAATATCACCAACACTTTCCCTATTAATGATTCCTAACATACTAGGAATCCCACAGAGAATTGTCTGTTGTGCCCCTTTGGTATTTATTTTATCTGCATAAGATTTAATGAACAACGAGGCATATGAGAAACTCCAAGTCTCAGCAAATAGGAAATAAGAGGCCAGTGTGGATTAGGCATTCTAACATTATTATTGCTATTCTGTTATCAATCAGAAACTAAACATTGGTGTATTTCTTTTAATTTGAGCCACAGAATAAAAAAAAGTTAGAAAATAGGTGTAAATCCCTCTAAATAGGAATCTCATGGTAAATGTTCTTTTTCTGGTTTGGTGTAAATATGAATGAGGTGAGGATTAGATGTTTGTCTCACACGTTAACAACTACAGCTGACTCTAATGCAAAGCCTACAATTTCCTGACAAACACCTCTAAACTCTCTTGCTAACCTTATTTAAAATAACAAGGTTGTTTTCTACTATCTGTTGGCTAGACTGGAGGGAATGTGTGTGATGGTTAACATCTCCTGTTGTACTGAGATTAATACATATGGATTGCAGAAAGTTTGTTACAAGAAATCAGTAAAGAAGCTACTTGGTTAAAACAATTTTAGCTGGTTTGATACATGGGGACCTGGGTTGAGAAATAGATTTTAGGCTTTTGGTATTTGCCTCTTGATATTTATCATCATTGTCTCTCTGGTACACTTTATCCTTTCACATGTATTGAAAGCTTTTATGCAGTCACTCACTGTGTGTTAAATGTCTCATTTTGAGTAAAACAGAAAGGACATTTAAAAAATCATTCAACTAAACTCACACCATGACTTGTTAATTCCACACTGGTATCAAATAAGTTCATTATCATGGTGACTGAGAGAGCTATTTGTGCCCAAGATTTTGGTCAAGCTCTCAAGATTGAAAGGCCGATCAAAAGAAGAAAATTATTAATTTAAATGAGCAGATCACTGGCCTGAGACTATGTCTGTACTATAGACACGTAGAACTAATAGTATGTAGCATACTTGCTCCAACTTTGTTCCATAAATGTAATTTAACTCACACGTCTTCTGACATTTTTCTTTGAAGAATCTAATGGCAAAGAAATAATCTGCATACTTACATGGTTGTTCAATCCCTGCAATGTGGGGTCAATTTTAAGGACACTAAAATAAATTTTTGAAAATGCAGGAGAAAATCCTGAACATAAACAAGATGAAAAAGTCTACTAAGTTCAAAAGTACAAATTGCCTGTCTTTTTCTTTAGTGAGAAAGCAGGATTTATTAAGAGGACAGAAAAGCTCCCACAGTGAGAGGGAACCCAAAGGGATTACTCCACAAATTGTCTTTTAAATTTAATTTGAAAATATATTTTTGAACATTATAATGAAAAAGGAAGAAAGTACAGGCTCCTAGATTTAACATAAATAAAACAAACCTCCTTTGATCATGTCTTACATGTGGAATCTAAAAATCAAACTCATTGAAGCAAAGAGGAGAATGATGGTTACAGAGTGCAGGAAACAGAGGATCGGAAGAGGAATGCCAAAGAATGCAAAATATCATCTAGATGGGGAAGTAAGTCCAAGAGATTGGTCGTATAACATGATGACTAAAGCAATAACAATGCCTTGTATACTTTTAAATTGCTAAGGTGGAAGATTTTAACTGTTCTCATCATACACAACAATGACAAATATATGTGGCAATTTAGCCATCTCACAATGTATGTCTATATTAAAACATAATGGTGTACACCATAAATATCTATGTAAGTCTTTTTTTTTTTTTTTGAGTTGGCGTCTCACTCCGTCACCCAGACTGGAGTGCAGTGGCCGCTTCCGGCCATTTGTTTCATATGTAATTCTTATTAGTCAATATGAAACAAATAAATATGAAAATTTATTTTACAAGGAATTAATAGAGACATCACAGAAATTAATAGACTATGAACTAAACATGATAAAATAAGAAATAAATGTAATAGAAATTATTCTATCACTTAAATGCAAATTGCAGCAAAATTTTAAAATTATACCAGGAGCAGAATTAAGAAAAGGATATACATTTCTAACAGCCATAATTAATGTTAATAAATTATTTGATAATCCTACTAATTCATAATAGCAAACCATATAAATATTTTGATGAAATAAAATTTTCTGCTTGTTTTACACAAAACACTGTCACAGCAAAAGATGACATCAAATGCATACTAGGCCACTATAATGATAATGTTCATCACAAATTGCTTGATAAATATAATGAATTAAATGAGAGTATACGATTAGACACTGCACAAAATGCAAATGTAAGTGATTTGAACTTTTATGGTACACAAGAGAAAGTATTTCAATGAGATTTTTCCAGATTTAACCAAAAAATACTACATTTTTATGAGAGCTCAATGAGAAAATTTTTTTTAACAAAACGCCACCCCAAATAATCAAACCCAAATACAACAAATTTCAAGCAGCCAAGACAGAGATAAAAATAAAGTATTTGTCTAGTCTTATACTAGCATATAAAATTATAAAATTGTCATCATATGAAGAAGTGATCAAAGAGCATGTAGCTAAAGTATATAGTAGGAAAAAACTATTACAGGGATGAAGTTTAGACAATTAATTCAATAAACTGATGTCATTTTTCTACATTTGATCACCTTTATGGTATTTGTCAAATTCTTTAAGTCTAATTTATTTAGATTTCTTTCCTTATTCTAATTATTAAATACAACATACTTATACACTTTCTGAAGGTGGGCATCCAAAACAGAGGAACCATTAGTTCCTAAAAAAGGTTTATATTTGAAGTGAGACCAAGTTTTATGTAAGCAAGAGCTAGACTTAAGCACTTAAAGTAACAGTCGACACACCGCCCCCTGGTGGTGAATTTAACAAAATCCCAGTGCTCTGTACTCTGTCCCAGGTAAGCTGCAATCTTCCTTTAAAAATCATTGGATGCAGAGTCCTTGAATCCTCCAGGATGAATATTATTATTGAAAAATAAAATAAGTAAAATTGTAACATTGTAGGTTGTGTTCTCAAAACATTATCAAGCCCAGATATTATACAAGCAAGTTCTACAAAGCATTCAAGAAACATGACGACTCCGGTATATAAACTGTACCAGAGGCTAGAATATGTCAAATTCTCCAATTCCTGTATGAGACACTCCAGTGACGACCCTGAGCAGGTTTAGTCAGGTGCAAATACCTGATTGAGGTCATTCTGTGTAAAAGAAAACAAATCACCATTGAGACAAATAAATGAAAAATAATAAGAACACATAAATGAGCTTCTGCTCCTGGGTGGAATGCAATAAGCTGTTGCCAAAAATGTTCCTATTGTAAACATCTAGAAAATCTAGATACAATGTGTGCTGGAGATATTGGAGATTTGTTGAGGCAACCAAAACTAAAAGAAATAAGACTCCAGAGAGATACGACCTCAAAAAAAGTAGCTGAACTCTGTGGTTGCTTTAACATTGGAAGCATTTCTTGATTCTAGGCATGAACAGGAGGTGGGGAATCTGGGCTTGGCACTGGCAGAGGGTCACTGCTGGGAGCGGGGTGGGGGAAGAGACACCAACAGAGCTTTGGGAGTAAATCTGAAGCGCCCTAATCACGTGATGCTTTTCACCTCAGGACATTTCTTAGTTCTAGAGGCCCTGTGGTGTTCTATATGTCTAATTGTTTTTCCCCACCGAAATGTTAAAGTTGTAACCCCTTGTGCCTGTGACCTTATTTAGAAACAGCATCTTTGAGGATGATCAAGTTAAGATGAGGTTAATATGGTGAATCCTAATCCAAAATAACTATATCCTTATAAAAAAGTGAAATTTGAACAGGGACAGACATGCACACAAGGAGAATGTCACGTGAAGCAATTGCGGTGATGCACTTACAGGCCAAAGAACATAAAAGTGTCAGGAATATCATCAGAAGCTAGAAGAGAAGCATGAAACAAATTCTTTCTCATAGTACTCACAAGGAACCATATAATAACACTAAATAATAAGAGCAAAAGCAAAGAAAGAGAATAAAAAAATAAGGAGAGCATAAACAAAGCCAAAACCTTGTTTTTTGAATAGGTAACTACAACTGATAAATACCTACCATTAAGGTGGTAGTTAAATGGGTGTATACATTTGTCAAAATTCACCCAGTATACATTTTTAAATGCTGCATTTTATTGTGCGTAAAGTATGGCTTAAGAAGTTGATTTTAAAATAAAATGACATACAGCTGTGCGCAGTGACTCAGCCTGTAATCCCAGCACTTTGGGAGGCCAAGGCAAGAGGAATGCCTGAGCCCAGTGGTTCGAAGCCAGCCTGGGAAACTTGCTGAGACCTTGTCTCTACAATGTCAAAAAATAAGCCGGGTGTGGTAGCGTGTGCCTGTGGTTCCAGATACTTGGAAGGCTGAGGTAGAAGGATTGCGTGAGTCCAGCAGGTGGAGGCTGTGGTGGCCGTGGGCCTGCCACTGCACTACAGCTCTGGGTGACAGAGTAAGACTCCAACTCAAAAAAATAAAAAATAAAAATAAAAATGACACAGAAATATTTTTCCTTACCATTTTTTCTCTATTCTTTTTCTTCCTTTAATGACTTACAGATTCAAGATGTTTTAGAAATTACAGACATTTTAATGAGCTGTTTTTTATTGTAATTATATTGTGATGCATTTTTTCAATAGCATTAATAAATAATAAGTATAAATTGCTACTTTATTATGATAATTATTAAATTATTACATGTAATGGTAACATTTTCCAGGCTAGAATTAGGAAACATTAAAACTTGCCTAAATTGAGGGAAACTGCTGGGGAGGGAGGGGCACACCTCATCAACAAGGGTACCTGCATAATCAACGTTTGTATACCTAACCCTGAATTGTACCCCACATCTTTATAATAAAAAAACCAAAAAACAAAAAAAGTGCCTAAAGTCATAGAAACACAAATAATAACAGAAACAAAAATTATATCTACTTTAATACACAACTGGACTCAGATCTTTGCATGCTAGTCAAGAAGTTTTGACCTAAGGAAAAAGCTTTTGGCAACTTTTAGTAGTCTATACCTTCCTGACTGTGACTTTGAAAGCATGCGTGAGTAGAGCACTTGATAACAGAAATGAGAGTTGTCCCTTAGGACAGGAGAAGGCTCTAAGGACAGAATCTTCCCATCCACAGCTTTACCTGGGATTAATTGGCTCCATGGTTTGCTGTGGTCCTGTCTTAACTGTGCTAAGTAGCTTTTCAACCAAATCCTTCAAGATTGAGTGGGAATGGGTGTGGTTTTTTTCCCTCTGGAGACGATGCATTTGTGAACTTTTATAAAGTCTCTATAAATATTTGATGGAGGATAAAGAAACATTTAATTCATGCGCCTTTTCCGGGACTGTATTGAGGTAATACAGCTTACTTTAGAAACATTTCTACAGAGTAGTGAGATGTTTCTTTCTATTCTAGAAAGTTTTAGAAGCAAAAGTAAGAAACTTTCTGCTGGTATTTTTTACTTTTTTTAAGGCTCTAATGCAGGCCTTTTTAGGAAGAGTTGACTGTGGAGTGTCTTTACTAACTTCTGCAGCAGAAAGCAAGAATGGACAGATCTAAAGTACAATTTACACATGGTAGACACACTGCATAGAATTTATCTCCTAAGTAAATCAGAATTGAAATCTCTCTTTTTTCTTCTTAATAAGCAAAAAATTAAGTTTTCAAGCCCAAATGTATGATTTCCTCTCTGTTCCCTCCCATTCAGGACCACTTTTAGGTCAGTTGTCACCATCTAGTTCTGTCTCCTGAGAAACTGAAGTTCTAGGGACATATTTCTCCCAGTAACAAAAAGGTTCCCACGTGTTGGGGTTCCCCAGATTACACTGACCTCTGCTTGATGCAGTAGTGTCTCAGGTTCAATTCTGATCAATAAAAGGGATACGGTGAAAGGGGAAAAGATATAGTATCCAATACCTGCAGACTTCTTATTTGGAAAGTTTAATGTCAGGACAAGAATAGAAATGCTTACTACTTATACACGATCACGATGCATTGATGTTTATGACGTTGAGTATCTTGAAACTGATTATATTATTGTTGACTGTCTATGACCTATTAACTCCTTACTTACCATATAGTCTTTATGGGATACTGAGGAGTGAAAGAGAGAGAAGCAAAACTCTTTAGTGAAATCTTAGGAGAAATTATTTTTTATACCTATCATGGCTTTTTGCTCACCCCTGTACTGTGTTTTTCTCTGCCTCAGCCCTGATTCTTCTTACTCCTCTGACTTGTTCCATGACATATTATATTTTTCTTTTTCATTCAAACACCTCCTGTTATTTTAAACTTTCTATCTCCTCTTCACTATTATTTTTCATATATACATATTATAGTTGAAATATGTATAATATATATTATTTGATATATAATATTATATAATATATAATAGTACATATTTATTTATATATATCATATTATTTATATTATTTGTAATAATACATATTATTTGAAAAATACTGATCTCTTTAACCTGTCCTGAAGACTGCATTCGTTTGACAGTCAGGGCATGTCTTGAATAAGGCAGTGGCTTCCTTCTTTATCTGTTTGTGGTTTCTAGGCTTTCTGCTGGCTCCACTGGGTGGTTGGTGTCCACTGCTTTGCATGGCATTGTGGGGTGGAGTATTAGAGAGAGATTGCCATGGAGCACGAAGGCTTGAGTTCTGGTCCTGGATTCTCTCTGGCTGCTCTCTGATAGAAACTGAAGTGCTCAAAGCAGAACAATATTAACTTGCCTTACAGAATATTAAAAAAAAGAACGAAAGAAATTGAAGAAATGTGAGAGAAGAATGTTACTTAGGGACTCCATGCTTCAATACCACTCCTTCCTCCCCATATACACACATTTTAACAGTGGAAGGCCTTAAGTGAGAGAGGTTTTTTGGGGGGTTGAGGGGGAATCTAGGGAGGTTTCACTGAGGAGATGCTATCTGAACTGGGTAATCTGTCCACAGGTGGAAATGGATAGTAGAGTTTATAGCAGAGGAAAAGTCATTCAATCACTATGAGACATGGAAAATTCAGGGAAGGAGACTGTCTAGGTGTGTTTTTTAGTGACAGAAGGTATCAGGCATGACTGGAACACAGAAGAGCAGAAGTACTGGGAGCACAAGTACGAAACAAGTGAGACTCTGAGCTGGGGGATTTGAAAACCACTGGGAGTATCTCAGCCACTGCATTTAAAGCTGTCATAATCATTGTATTATATCTATGCTTCATCATATTTTTAAAATACTCATTTTTATTTTTCAAGTGACAGAAAGGAGGTGAAAAGAGGAAGAGAATAGAATGAGTGAGAAGAGAGAATAACTGGATTTTGGTTTCTAAATATGGAATAGGCATTTCAGTTAAGGCCTGTGAGGATTCACTTAGATTGGCCATCTCTAATACGGGCATTTATGAAATCTCAGCCTAGACTTCTGATATTCATAAGCTAATAATTCTCACAACAAAAATACACATAGGTATCTCATCCAAAGTGAGGTATTATTTTTGCCATCAAATTGTCTGACATTTAATGTAATATTTAATAAGTACTATATGTGGGAAAGGAACTATTATGTTCTACATTTTTGGAATATAAAAGTTATTCTCTTAAAACTGAGGGAATATGTTTAATTTTGCTGTTCTCCAAATTTTTCTATCCTCCACAAGGAATAGTGACGAATGAGTCATTCTGATCCTTCTCTAAGAAAGGAAGCAGCAAATCTGAAGCTACTGATGAATCCTACTTGGGAAAACTGCAGGCCAGTACAGGGAACCGTTGTATTCTTCCCACTGAGTTTCTTTTTTTTTTGAGTTGGAGTCTCACTCTGTTGCCCAGACGGGCCGCAGCCTTGACCTGCTGGGCTCCGGCATCCTTCCACCTCAGCCTTCCAGGTAGCTGGAACTACAGGCGTGCGCTACCACGCCCGGCTAATTTTTTTGATTTATTGTAGAGATGAGGTCTCGCCAAGTTGCCCAGGCGGGTCTGAACCCGTGGGCTCAGGCAATCCACTCACCTCAGCCTCCCAAGGTGCGGGATTACAGGCTGAGCCACCGAGCCCAGCTCCCACTGAGTTTCTAAGTGCAGAGAACAGAGAGACAGATGTCTTTGGTGAGACTCTGATATCTTAAAGGATGTGGGATCTTCATTACAGATAAACTCAAATCTATTTGTACTAAATTCAGGGTTTTTATAAACCTAAATTATATTGAGCAATTCTGAATGATTTTTTGTATATGTGTGATAAATAAACCTTAATTAAAGCTGCTTTTATATTTTTATGGCTCAAAACTTTATATTTTGTCGATGAAAAGATATCCAAACATTGTAATTTGGCTTGCATGGACTTTGGCTGGGACATCTTACTTTTGAGGCATCATATTACATTATTTTTGCCCATTAATGAATCTTCCCTCTCTATGAACATTTGGGTTCATTTCTCTTACTCCAAATGCCCTCCCTCTTCTGCTTTTCTTCACTCTGGATCCTAAATTTTTTCAAATCAAAGATCCATTTATTTCTATTTTTCTTCTCTCAACATGGGCTACATATATTCAAGATATTAGACATTTTTTGTTCCTTTCACTTCTTATATTCATTAAAGATATTTGGAACTGCCATTCCTAATTGCTGATCACCATGAAAACTAGTTTGACTTACAGTGCTGAGATAATTTCAGCCATTTAGTAAAGGAACATAATGTTTTAAAACAGCTATATTATGGGCAAATAAACAATTTGAACTGATATTTTTGAAAAATGGAAAGTATCTCTTGGAAAACCAGTACATATAATCATAATAAATGTAAACACTTTTACTATTGCCCATAATGCATAACCACATCTTCTGTGTGCTTTGCATATATTGAATTATGTAGCCTCCCTAGAAACCCTAAAAGGTAGATTATTTTATTATTTTTGTTTATTATTTATTATTGTTTTACATGTGAGCATCAAGGGGACTTGTTAAATGTCATACTACTAGTGGGCTGTGGGGTGGGATTTAGGTCCAGGCAGTGTGGCTTGAGACTGTGTGCTGATCACTGTTTGACACACCTCTCAACTCTAGTTTTGGATGTTTTCATCTCAGATAACCTGGTTGAGAAACTAAATCTTTGCAATTAAAGTCATAGTTCATCCCTCTACATAATTTTGAATTCTTCATGACCAATCAATTTTATAAAAATTTATAGTCTTCTATTTACAGATGGTTTTTACTCTTCAAATGCCAATCATATGGTGCCTTACACAATTAATGTGCTATCTGTACTTAACTTCAAACTCATAAAAGTTGTTAAAAAAGAGGAACATTTTTCTCACAATAATACCAGATAACTTGATTCAAAAGTCAAATATATTATGTAGCTATGGAAGAGTAGATAATAAAAATAATCCTTTACTATTTTGAAATAATGGACTAATTAAAATGGGAAAATTGACAAATTGGAATACAAAAAATGAAAAAAAAGTCATAAGAAAAAGAAATGATAAGATACAAGAAAAGCAAAATCATAAATCTCAACTAAAAAATATAATTATTTTGTTAGGTTAATATTCACTGTAATAATATATCAAGGTTGCAAAATGGCAAATGTTCAAGATCACCAGAAAGATAATATTTTTTAGAAAAGAAGTATAAGAATTTAGAATTTGGTTAATAAAGTTTATATGCATATAATAAAAATAATTTCATTTTGATTTAATTAAGATAACATCACGAAATAACCTTTTTCTTGTGCTTCAACTTTTCAGAAAAATCATAAATCTTGAAACATTGATCATACTTGTATATTAAAAGAGGATATACAGATGAATACATACGAAAATATACTTAAAAATATTTCTGAAAAATTATACAAGAAACAAAAGTAGTTATTTATGGAGAGAAAGATTATAGCTTTAAATTTGGAGAGAGGTTTTAATTCTTCTAACATTTTCCTGTTTGCTTTAAATATTTCATCATATATCGACTCCAACACCATCATAGCAGGGAACTTCAATACCCCACTCACAACCTTAGACAGATCATCAGGACAAAAAATCAGCAATGAGATCCAAAACCTCAATGTGACTCTTGACCAAATGGACTTAATTGATACCTACTGAACACTCCATCCAAAGACCACAGAATATACATTCTACTCATCACTAAACGGAATGTACTCTAAGATCAACCACATACTTGGCCATAAGTCAAGAATAAGCAAATTTAAAAGGACCCAGATTTTACCATGCACCTTCTAGTACCACAGTGGAATAAAAATAAACATTAACACCAACAAGGTCCCCCCAAAACCCACAAAGACATGGACACTAAACAGCATGATGCTAAACAACCACTGGGTCAGCAATGAAATCAAAACAGAGATTAAAAGATACCTGGAAACAAATGAAAATGAAGAAACATCTTACCAAAATCTCTGGGACGCCATGAAAGCTGTAGTAAGAGATTTATATCCCTACAAATGCACATGAAGAAAATGGAAGAATCACATATTGACAGCCTAAGAGGCCATCTAAAGAAGGTGAAAAAGCAAGACCACCAAAACCCTAATTTCAGCAGAAGAATTCAGGTCTCCAAAATAAAAGCCCAAATCCAGAACATAGAAGACAAAAAGATAATACAAAAAAATCAATGAAACAAAAAGTTGGTTCTTCAAAAGGATAAACAAGATCAATGGTCCCCTAGCTAGACTGACCAAGAAAAAGAGAGAGAAAGCCCAAATAAACACAATTAGAAACACAAAAATCCGGGCTCGGTGGCTCAGCCTGTAATCCCGTGCCTTTGGGAGGCTGAGGTGAGTGGATTGCCTGAGCCCATGGGTTCAAGACCCACCTGGGCAAGCGAGACCTCATCACTACAATAAAATAAAAAAAAAAATTAGCCGGGCGTGGTAGTGCGCACCTGTAGTTCCAGCTACTTGGAAGGCTGAGGTGGAAGGATTGCTGGAGCCCAGCAGGTCAAGGCTGTGGTGGCCGGAAGCGGCCACTGCACTCCAGTCTGGGTGACAGAGTGAGACTCCAACTCAAAAAATAAAATAAAATAAAATAAAATAAAATAAAACAACAACAACAAAAAATGGAGACAATAAAGATTATGCTTGTCAACTTATACTAACTAAAAGTTTGCCAACCTGTACTGATACTTTTTTTTTTTCATCAACTGTGCATGGATTTTAAATCTGTGGACTAGGAATGATCACCAATTTGCATGCTCCAACAAGGCATTCATAAATCTTCAATCCACTTTTCTAATTGCTGTCTCTTCTTTGCATGCACTCTACACTCCCCAGACTAAAGATCCACAGGAAGTCTACAGACTCCATGTCTCTCTAGCTTTGCAAAAATCTTGGCCCATCCACTGAAATTCAAAACAGAAGTCAAGATTCTGTTCAAAGGCCACTTCTCAGAAGCCTTCCATAAAAATGCATGCTGAATAAATAGCTTCATGTCTCCATCTACTTCCATAGTTTATGATATACACCTTTATTGAAATGCCTCATTTTAGTCAACGTATTTCTATATAAGTCTGTCATCTACAACAGATTGTGAGTTCTGCCACATAACTGGGCAAAACACTCATTTCTTGGCTTCCTCAGTGTGGTCTTCAGATCAGGTACATCATCATCACCTGGGAACTTGTCAGAAATTTCAGAATCTCAGGCTCATCTGTGATCTTCTGAAAAACTATGAGTATTTTCACAAAATACCCCATAAAGTGAGTTTATGATATTAAAATTTAACAAGCACACTTCTAGATGTTGGTATCAACAGAAATGATTAAGATAAGCTTTCCAACTAAAGGAACTCATGTTCTAGTAAGGCGATTCTTATCAGTTTCTAGAACAAGCCATGTTTTTTCTGAGACTGAGCATTTGTAATATCCATTCCATATGTCAAGGATATTCAGACCTCCCTTGGTCATTCCACTAAATTTATTTTTCTTTTTCTTTTTTTTGAGTTGGAGTCTCGCTCTGTCGCCCAGACTGGAGTGCAGTGGCCGCTCCCAGCCACTGAAACCTCGACCTGCTGGGCTCAGGCCATCCTTCCACCTCAGCCTTTCAAGTAGCTGGAACTACAGGCGCGCGCTACCACTCCCGGCTAGTTTTTGATTTATTGTAGAGATGAGGTCTCGCCGAGTTGCCTAGGAGGGTCTCGAACCCTCGGGCTCAGGCAATCCACTCACCTCAGCCTCCCAAAGTGCGGGATTACAGGCTGAGCCACCGAGCCCGGCTAAATTTCTAAACTCATGTTTTCCAGGTCACAGCTTGGATATCAATGCTATATACAATTCAAAGTAAAATATATACTAAGCCATAAAATAAGGAAAAGAAAATTCAATACATTTCTCATGCCACATACCACTACTACCGCCTAATCAGGTATTACCAAATTCAGTCAAA
>CAUYQG010107182.1:0-22710 GCA_963574415.1 Tarsius wallacei
CCCTCGCCTGGGGAGGCTGAGGTGAGTGGATTGCCTGAGCCCGCGGGTTCGAGACCCGCCTGGGCAAGCAAGACCTCATCTCTACAATAAATCAAAAAATCAGCCGGGCATGGTAGCGCACGCCTGTAGTTCCAGCTACTCGGAAGGCTGAGGCGGAAGGATCGCCGGAGCCCAGCAGGTCGAGGCTGCGGTGGCCGGGAGCCGCCACTGCACTCCAGTCTGGGCGACAGAGTGAGACTCCAACTCAAAAAAAATATATAAAAAAAAAAAAAACAGAAAAGGATCTGTAGCATCAATATACATCTCACAAAAATCTGTGTGTCAATAATATGGCATAAAAACAAAGTTATTGCAAAAAAGAATATTGTTACTAGCGAGGATCGATGCGTCTTGCCTGGGAAATCAACACAGTGACTGCTCAACATTTACAATGTCCTAGCGAAAGGTCTAAACCATATCAATCAGGAGACACACCTGAATTCTCTCCATGAAGATTTGAAAGCAATGATAGCAACATCCATTTGCTACCTACTATGTGCAGTGCTATGCGTAAATCACTCTCATTTCATTTCATGACATCACTGGAAGGGAAGTCTTAATGTCCCCCGCTCTACAGATGAAGCAGTCTCACAGAGGACCTGTAGTCAAAATCAGCAATAAACAGATGCTCCTGCAGGGCCAGGGGGTTTTCCCAGCACACCACAGGATCTCTGAGGTTGACTTATTTACGTAGCCCCAGGATTCCGAAAGCTTGCGCTCAGTGTGGCTGTAGCTATATTGTTATTATATAATTCTCTTCTTGTACTCCACCTTGTGCAAGAAAGACTGGGGGCAATGTTTGAAGCAGGTCAATTAGCTCCTGGATATCTGATCATAGGGCTCTTGGTGGTGGTTGGAGATGTGGAGTCAGAGTTTAAAATAAGAAAAAAGCAAAACAGTTAATAAGGGACAAAGGTTGGCTTGACAAACCTGAGTGCCCAGAAAAACATGTGTATTTGCAAAGGAAAATTGAATAAATCTACACAAGGATGGTTCTGTTCTCAGCACTTGACCTGTTGTATTTTAGGAGGTCAAATACCGTTCAACTAAAGCAAACATACAGAGAGCATCTTAATAGCATCATAAAGACTATACAAAAAAAAAGCTATACAGAAAAAAATTAAATTTATTCCCACTCTTTATCTCCATAGAGAACCACTCAATTTTTTGACATATACTGAGAGAGGAAGGTAGAAAGACAGAAACATCTCATAAACTAGAAATCATAGGTTATATACACAATTAATAATTTTTTTTCATTTGTGAGCATTTTCCTCTGTCATCTTTTGAAAACATGTTCAAATAACTTGATAATTTATTATATCAGCAAACAATGACTGCCCTAATTGGGGTCATTTATATATTTTTTAAATTTATATATTTTTTTTCTTTTGCTATTTTAAACACTTTGGTGAACATCCTCAAAAATGTATCTTCATCTACATGCTGAATTATTTACTTTTAATAGAATCCTAGGCTTATCATTATATCTTTTAAAATGACTCTTGATGTATGTTATCAACTCTTGATATATGTTATCAGTTGTGTTCCAAGAATTTGGTACTAATACATATTTCTACCAGCAATGTTTAAGAATGACTTACATACTTTTCTTTTTAAAAAATTGACAAATGTTAAAACTATTACATAATAGTTTTACATTTTATTTCTTCAGTTACTGAAGTTGAACATTATTAGCAAGTATGCTTTTTAAAAATAAATGATCTATCCAGATCTTGAGTCATTTTTTGATAGCTTTTTTTTTCTATTGACACCTTATACGTCAACTTGTTTCTTACAAACATTTTGCCAATTTGTAATCTGTCTTTTAAATTTTGTTTAATAAAATTTTCAGGTACACTAATGAGCTACATCCTCAATAAATGAAACCAAAAAAGTCTACATTAATTTTGAACTAATAATGGATGGTGGAGAATTTTCTAAGCACAAAATAATAAAAGAAATAATGAAGAGAAAGATCAAATTGAACTGCAACCAAATGTAAACCATTTGGCTTTCAAAACACTTTCAAAATATAGTATGTGGTAAGCAGAAATTATAGAACTGAACATAAAGTATAATTACCATTTTTGAAAAACAAACATAATGTAAAATTCTTTTCTAAATTAGTTATACCAGTTTATATTCCCACTTCCCAGGAAACAATTGTAATAGTGAGTCAATTACATATTCAAGAGTGTTCATAATGGCTTGATTTGCAGTAATTAAAAACTGGAAAAACCCTTTTAAAAATACTCATTGAATAAAGGGATACATTAATTGTGCATTGTCATATGTGGGAAATCATAAGCAAAAATGAATGAATTAGAGCATCACACACCATCATGTGTGAATCCCATAAATAGAATGTAAAACAGAAGAAAGCAAGACATCCAGAGTATATACACTGTGATTCCATTTATACAAAGTTCATGCAAAACTGAACAGTAAACTGCTGGGGACACATATATATGTCATAAAGCCATAAAGAAAAGCCAAGGAATGATGAACACAAAACACTATTGTTTAGATTACCGCTTCTCAACTCTGGCTGCACATTAGAAGTAACTGGGGAGCTTTTAAAAAAAAAAAAATGGATGCCCAGGATTCAGCCCAGAACAATTAAATTAGAATCACTTTATTCAATGGCTTAGCTAAGACTTACAGTAAACAAATACTTAGTGCATCACTGAGAAAATTAGGGTTATCCTTTCTCAGTACCTCAAGGTCTCTGCTTCTGCAATTATTCCCTCTCTTTGGCAGCATCAATTTCTGCCTCACTCACTATTGGGTTACTGTCTTTGCCATATGCACATGCCTTAATATCGGTCATTGAAAAAGAAACAAAAACAGAAATAAAAACTAGTCCCTTGAAAGTATGTCTTCCGCTCTCCATCTACTAACCTATTTTTTTCCCTTTACTTTTTGAACCATAATTCTGGAAGCAATTGCTTGTACTCCCTCTTTCTGCTTCCTTACATCCACATCCTTCAGCTCACGCATTTCTTTTCTAACTCATTTTCTTTTCTTTTCTCTTTTTTTTTTTAGTGACAAGGTCTTGTTCAGTCTCTCAGGCTAGAGTGCAGTGGCAAAAGTATAGTCACTTGAACTCCCAAACTCAAGACTTACTCAGGTTTGCATCCCTAGCCCTACCCCCAGCACTGCTTTCACTGGAATCAGCAGCAATGGCTTCTACCCTGCCAGACTTGTTGTCCATTCTGAGGCTTCATCATGTTTAACCTCTCAGCAGCATTTGACACAGTTGGTCACTTCCTTCCTGCTTTTTCCCCTAGCTCACTGGCACTCCTTATGCTAGATTCTTCCACCTTTTCCTGACCTCAAAATATTGGCTTAAGCCCACAGCTTGGTCCTTGGCCCTGTTCTTTAGCTGTTTCTTTTCCTTAGATAAACTCTTCTTGTCCCGTGTCTTTGACTATTATCTACATACTGTTGGCTCCTAATGTCTAATCTTCAACTCTGAGTATCTCTTCTGAACTTAAATTTAAATACCCAATTATATAGCTATACAAGCTAGTATTCGATTTCAATGACAAGTTAATTCCTACTATTCACCTAGTTGCATAGGACGAACAACAATGGCATCCAATATCCAGCACATCTTCTTAGGTTGATACTATAAAATGAATGCATCACTTCCAACATATCAACTGCCACTATCGTAAGACATGTCCAAGCTAAGCTAACAGCCTCCTAGCTGTTCTTTCTGCTTCCCTTCTTTACCCCTTATGGTTTTCCCAAGGCAGCTTGATCCATTCAAAGTATAAATAAGATTATATGTCTTTTCTGTTAAAAACCCTCCACTAGCATCCCATTGCTGAGTCCTCACTGTGGTCCCAGGAGGACATGCAAGAGCTGGCCACTCTCCGGATTTCTTACCACCTTCATCTTGCTTGTGAGACGTCGGACCCATTATCCTTCCATCTTGTGAAAAAGTCTGGCCCCTTCAGTCTCAATGTCTGGGCACCAGCTCTTCCTTTTGTCAGAAATGCTTTTCCCTCAGATTCTGGCAGAGCTGGTCCCTTCCTGTAAGAAACTCAGGTCTCTGTTAAAGTTTCACCTTCTTCTCAACATTCCCATTCATAAAGTGTTGCTCCAGCCCATCCTCACACTCAACCTTGAGCACATTAACTCGTTTTCTTTTGTTTAGCGACAGAGTGTTGCTCTGTCTCCCAGGCTGGAGTGCAGTGGCAAAATTATAACTCAGTGCAACCTTTGAACTCCCAGACTCAAGAGATTCGCCCTCCTCAGCCTCCTGAGTAGCTAAAGACTATAGATGTGCACCACCACACCTGGTTCATTTTTTAAAAAAATTTTATGTAGTGAGGGGGTCTCACCGTGTTGCCTAGGCTGTTCTCTGACTCCTGGACTCACCTCAACCTCCCAAAATGCTGGGATGAGCCACTGGACCCAGCCTCATTTTCTATTGTTATTAACGTATCACCATATAAAGTTAGTTATCTGTGTATAACTATAGTCTTTTCCTTTATTCATTAGCATATCAGCTCCAAAAAAGCAGGAGATTTGTCTTCATCACGGATATATCCTTAATATTGAGAGCATTGTCTTAACAATCGGTGGCATCCATAGAAATGTGTACATAAATAATACATTAAATCAAACTTTCTACTCCTTAATGCACTGTTTGAGTGTCTGTGCTGTATGCTTAAGTTGGATACATTTTTTTCAATTTTATTTGCCAACCTTCTTGATCATTACACAAAAATGAGAGCCACCGTTCAGTTCCTGAATATTAAGCATTCAATTTGCCTGAATATTATTTCCTCCTAGAAAAAACATAACTGAGAAAACATTTATAAAACAGTTTCTCCCCTCTCTGAAGCCACACTTCTCCTCAACCCTAACTACACCTGCTTATATACTTCTCTGCTCTTGGTTTTTACCACAATCCCCCACCCGGGCATTTCCTGGTGTGCTTTGATTCCTGGATGTTTACCATTCACGCGTCACATTGCCCTTGCAATCCTCACAGTCCCCTACTTTTCCAGTGCTTCTTTCTCACTTCATCACCCTTCGTGACTTGTGTATGCTCTGTATGGACATGCGGTCTTTCCGCATCTCTCTGGGGTCTGACCATGGGGCACATCGTCAGAACTTTTCTCTCTCTTTTCTGACTTTCCAGCCCTTGTCAGGTTGGACTCATCTTTTGAAAGAAAGCTTAGGTGGTTAATATTGAAACAGATACCCTGGAGACACCATGGGAGATTTCACTGGATGCAATTCTGTGCTCAGTCAGGATATTAATGGACAGGATTGTTCTTTTTATTCTACAATCGCCATCATGTGGTGGCCTTACACTGATTATTCTGTATACATGTGCAGTACTTTGGATGGATATTTCACTTGGCTGTAACTTGAGGAAAACACAGTGTTATTTTAAAGTATAAATGTTCCTAATTTAAATGTTTCTGAAGTGACTTAAATGGTAATTTTGTGCTGTTCTTAAGAGAAAGGATTTACACCTACATTGTAAATTATAAAGCAAGCTGCAGTGTTCTTAGCACCCACTTCATGCTGTTTCAGTTAAGAATTCCCAGAAGGGCCCCTTAGAATATACTAGCGATTAAGTGAGTTACAGTACATTCTAAAAGATTTTATAATACCACAGAGAAATAGAAATAAATGCAAAATATATATTTAAATTGTGAAAAATATTTTCAAAAATTAAAGTTAAGATTGATCTGACGGTTCATTTCTCATATTAACATAGGATTTCTGCCTCCACTCTCTATTAAGAGACGACATTTAATCATGCAAACTGTCTTTTTCTGGGTGACAATACAAAACGTCAAAAGATCAAATGTCATCCTTGACGCAAGTATTTGCAATATTTGAAAAAAATTAGATTGCTATTAGGCTAAAATATTATATTACTATGGAAGTAAGGAGATATTTCATCCTTAATCTTTTGTATTTAAAATAGACATGAGAAAGAGTAAAATTTCAATTTCATGTTTATTGTTTGTTTGTTTTTTGAGGTGGAGTCTTGCTATGTTTCCCAAGCTGGCCTCAAACTCCTGGGCCCAAGTGATCCTCTCCTCTTTCCTGGCCTGCAGGCATTTGTCCAATGGTTAAAGTTCTGCTCATTCTTCAAAGTCATGAGCAATGAGACTTTAGACCCATTGCCTACTACAATTAATGCTGCCTATGACTACCCTTTGGGGATTCTTTCTCTGTCTCTCCCCAGCCCTCATTCCTGCTTTTGAACATTATTTTTGGTATTCATCGCAGTGTCTTTATTTTCCATTATCTAATAGGATTCAGGGCAGGAACCTTGTTTTATTTATCTTGGTATTAAATTTTCCCCTTCCTATTTGCTTGTAGCAGGTGTTCCATGAATGTTTGAATTGAATTGCATTGATTTGACTAACATTAGCTATCAACAAACTGTCTCACACCACTGAAGTAGTTCTCTAGCTCTTGACTATAGAGTTTTAGCAACAAATCAAGCATTAATAATTACAGAATGACTTTGATGCTGAAGGCACTAATACCTGTGGAAAAGCAAAGACAGCTAATAAATTATAAAGTCTATAGTAATGACAGGAAAACTTGAAAGTATAATGGATTTTATACAAAACAGTAAATAGCAAAACACATCTTTGTTTTCAAAACTAGTAGGATTAGCTGCATGGTGGCACATGCCTGTAATCCCAGCCACTCAGGAGGCTGAGGAAGGAGGATTGCTTGAGCCCAGGGTTCAAGGCCAGCCTGGGAAACATATTGAAATTTTGCCTCAAAAAGCAAACAAACAAACAAACAAACAAACAAACAAACAAGAAACTACCAAAAAACCACAATGGTATTAAAGAAGAGATAATAAGCACTCTCATTCTATCTAAATAAGGCTTTTGCTCAAAATAGAAAATTTAAGTAGAAATTCTTTAAAAAAAACATACAATTAGAATATGGGCATAGAAGATATAAATAATTTAGAATACATTAATTATTCACTTAACATATTTGAAAAGTTCTTGTACACTGAGACTTTAAGTGAACCTGTGTATAACAAAACTAGTTTTACCATAGGCTAATTGATATAAACAAGAGTTAAGTTCCCACATTATATTTCTGGTAATAAAAACATAACTAACCTTCTAAATAAAGAGCCAAGTACTTTTATTATTAATCATTGAAATAAATCTGAGCTATACATACATTTAAAACAGATTAATAAAAAAAATTGGTGGCTCAGCCTCTAATCCCGCCCCTTGGGAGACTGAGGTGAGTGGATTGCCTGAGCCCGCAGGTTCGAGACCCGCCTGGGCAACTTGGTGAGACCTCATCTCTACAATAAATCAAAAAAATTAGCCGGGTGTGGTAGTGCACTCCTGTAGTTCCAGCTACTTGGAAGGCTGAGGCGGAAGGATGGCTGGAGCCCAGCAGGTCGAGGTGCGGTGGCTGGGAGCAGCCACTGCACTCCAGTCTGGGTGACAGAGTGAGACTCCAACTCAAAAAAAAAAAAAAAAAAAAAGCAGATTAATAAAAACAAGCAAGATAATTATTTACCCACTTATCCCAGTTCTGGGTCTGGGGAGGCCTGAGTCCATTTGGCAGCTCAGGGCACAAGGTGGTGACCAATCCCATCCCCTCACAGGGCACCCATGCTCACACACACCCACACTCAGACAGGGACAATGCAGACACGTCAATTCACCTAATACATCTGTGGGATATGGAAGGAAACCAAAATACCCAGAGAAAACCCGTGCAGACATTGGGAGAAATTACAAATTCTACACAGACAGTCGCCCTTGCTGAAAATCAATTATTTTTTTTCTCATCAATGTTTTAACAAGATGATATCATTTGAGAATAGGCTTTATATAGTACATGAGGGTAACAATGTTTTAACATTTTATGGTAGATAATTTACAGCATATAAGTAGAGTGAATATGTATCTGCCATCTAGCTTAAACAATTATCAGTCATGAACAATAGTGTTTCATTTGTATGCCCATTGACTTCACCCCTTCTCACATTCTGAATTATTTTGAGGCAAACTGCAGACATCATATCATTTTACTAATAAATATTTGAGTATGGGTTATTTCAAAATGTCTACAAATATTAATAATAACTCATTGTCCAAATTCTCCAAGTAATGTATAATTCATTTTTCATGTCTGCTTGATTGAATCAAGATCTATGTGAGGTTTATAGATTATCTCTTTTATTCTTTCTCTTTTTTATTCTTTAATTTTAATTTTTACATTTTAGAGTTGTGGAGTACATGCGAGGATTTGCTACATATGTAAATTGCATGGAAGTGAGATTTGGGCTTCTAGTGAGCCCTGTCACCCCCTGGTAGTGGACATGGTACTGAGTGGGTGGTTGTGTGCTCCTTATGCTCCTTCCCTTCCTCCCACTTTTAACCTGTGCTCAGCATACGTTGTTCCTGCCTTTGTGCTCATGTGCCCAATGTTTAAGGCCCATTTATGAGTGAGAACATGTGGTATTCAGTTTTTTGTTTCTGTGATAGTTCACTTAGAATAATGATATCCATATGCATCCGTGTTGCTGCAAAGGACATGATTTTATTCTATTTTTATGGCTGTGTGGTATTCCATTGTGTCTATGTTACACATTTTCTTAATCCAGTTCACTTTAAATGGGTATCTGTGTGGGTTCCATGTGTTTGCTGTTGTGAGTAGTGCTGCAATAAACATATGTGCAAGTGTCTTTGTGATAGAGAGATTAGTGTTCCTTGAGATATATCCCCAGAAGTGGGATTGCTGCACTGGATAGTAGTTCAATTTTTGTTTCTTTGAGAAAATACCACATTGCTTTCCACAAAGATTGAACTAGTGTACATTCCCACCAATAATGTAGAAGTGTTCGCTTTTCTCTGCAGCCTCATCAACTTTATTTATTTATTTATTTATTTATTTATTTATTTATTTATTTATTTTTAATGATAGCCACCCTGACCAGCGTGAGGCAGTATCTCATTGTAGTTTTGATTTGCATTTCTCTGATGATTAGTAAAGCTGAGCATTTTTTTGGTACATTTGTTGGTTGCTTGTATGTCTTCTGTTGACAAGTGTCTGTTCATTTCCTTTGCCCACTTTTTAATGTGGTCTTTATTTTCTTTTCCTATCAGTTCCTTATAGATTGTAGATGTTAGGCTTTTGTCAGATGCATAGCTTGCAAATATTTTTTTCCAGATCTGTGAGTTGTCTCTTTACTCTCTTGATAGTTACTTTTACTGTGCAAAAACTTTTTAGCTTGATAAAATGCCACCTGTTAATTTTAGACGTTGCTACATTTGTTTTTGAGGATTGGACCACAAATTCATTGCCTAGGCCTAGGCCTAGGCCTATGTCCAGGATGGTGGTCCCTAAGTTTTCTTCTAAGATTCTTGCAGTTTGAGGTTTCACATTTAAGTAATTTTTGTATAGGGTGATAGGTAGAAATCCAGCTTCATTCTTCTGCATGTGGTTAGTCAGTTTTCCCAATAAATTTTCTTTTCCTCAGTGTTTGATTTTGTTGACTTTGTCTAAGATGAGTTGGTTGAAAATCTGTGGTTTTATTTCTGGATTATATCTCTTGTTCCATTGGTCTATGTGTCTTATTCTTGTATCACTATCATGCTGTCTTGATTACATAGCCTTGTAATAAAGTTTGAAGTCTGGAAGTAAGCTTTGTTCTTTTTGCTGAATATTACTTTAAGCCATTCAGGCTTTTTTTTTTTTTTTTTTGCTTCCATGTGAATTTCTGTATTGTCTTTTCTAGGTTTGTTTGAAATCATGCTTGTAATTTTATAGGGATTGTGTTGAATCTGTAGATTGACTTGTGTAGAAAAGACACCCTGACAATATTTGTTCTTTCAATCCATAAGCATGGGATGATCTTTCATTTGTTTATGTCATCTTTGATTTCTTTGGACAATGCTTTGTAGTATTTATTAAGCAGGTATTTTACCTCTTTGGTTTTATGAATGCTGAGGTATTTTTTTGTGTATGAATGGTTATTGTGAATGGGATTGTGTTTTCCATTTGGTTCTCAGCCTTCTTGTTGTTGGTATATAGAAATGCAACAAGGTTTTGCACACTGATTTTGTATCTCAAGACTTTACCAAAGTCATTTATCAGTGCAAGGAGGTTTTTGACAGACTCTCTAGAGTTTTCTAGGTATAGAATTATACCAACTGCAAAGAGAGATAATTTAATTTCCTCTTTTCTTAATTGTATACCCCTAATTTCTTTCTCTAGCCTGATTGCACTTTACTAGAACTTCCAGTACTATGTTTAATAGGAGGGGTGATAGTGGGTATTCTTGTCTTGTTCCAGTTCTTAGGGGGAATGAATCCAGCTTCTGCCCATTAAATAGGATGTTGGCTACAAGTTTATCATAGATGGCTCCTATTATTCTGAGGAATGTTCCTTTAATGCCTAGGTGTTTGAGGATTTTCATCAAGAAAGGGTGTTGAATTTTAGCAAATGCTTTTTCTGTGTCTTTTGGGATAACTTGTGGTTTTTGGTTTTATATCTATTCATGTGGTGGATTACATTTATTGATTTATATATTTTGAACTAGCTGTGCATCCTGGGAATGAAGCCCACCTGGCCGCAATGGATGATCCTTGAAATATGTTATTGGATGCAATTTGCTAGAATCTTGTTGAGAATTTTTGCATCAATGTTCATCAGGGAAATTTGCCCAATGTTTTCTTTTCTCTTTGGTTCTTTGCTGTTTTGGGGTATCAGGATGATATTGACTTCATAGAAGGACCTTGGTGAATCCTTTTCTTCTCGATTGCTTAGAATACTTTCAGTGGTATTGGTATCATTTTTTCCTTGCATGTCTTGTAGAATTCAGCTGAGAGAAAGCTCAGGGCTTTTTTGAGCGTGGGGAGGTTTCTTTTTACTAAGTTGATTTCTTAGTTTGTTATTGGTTTGTTTAGGGTTTCAATTTCTTCCTGTTTAACTCTTAGGAGATTATATGATGCTAAAATTCCTCCATTTTCTCTAGATTTACTAGTTTACTCAGATACAGATGTTTGTAGTACTCTCCTATAATCTTTTCTTCAGAGTCTGTTGTAACATTGCCTTTTTTCATTTCTAATTGTGTTTACTCAAATTTTCTCTCTCTCTGGTTTAGTTAATCTGTCCAGGGATGTGCCACTTTTATTTATCTTTTCAAAAAACCAACTTTCATCTTATTGGTCCTTTGTATGATTATTTTGGTCTCTATTTCATTTAGTTGTGAATTTATTTTAGTAATTTCCATATTTCTACTAATTCTGGGATTAGAATCATTCTTTCATTCTGTGTTTAGAATTTTCTTAAGTATCTCTTGAAAGGCTGGTCTGGAGGTGGCATAGTCTCTCAGAGGTTGGATGGTTGGGAAAGATTTTAATACTCCTTCATTAATGAAACATAGCTTGGTGAGGTAGGACATTCTTGACAGGAACTGCTTTTCTTTAAGATTGTTAAAGATGAGATCCAAGATCCTTTTGGCTTATAGGATTTCTGCTGAGAAATCTGTTGCAATTCTGAGGGGTCTTCCTTGGTAGGTAGTCTGTCTCTTCTCCCCAGCTGGGCAGAATATTTTTCTTTCATACCCACCTTGGTGACATGGATTATTATGTGCCTTTGGGATAGTCCTTTTTTGTGTCTGCATGGTCACCTCTCTAATGAAATAGAGGGCTTTTTCTTGTATGACATCTTGGAAGACTTGTTGCAGGGTGTTTCCCTTTCTCTCTTAGGGATGACAGTCAACAATATATTAGGTCTTATTACATAATCCTAAACCTCTCATAGGCTTTGCTTATTCTTTCTAAATTCTTTTCTCTTTGTTTTTGTCAGACTGGGTTAGTTAAATAGTTTGATATTCAGACTCTGAGATTCTTTCCTCTACCTGATTGATTTTGATATTAAGGCTTTCTATTGTGTTTCAAAATTCCAGGAGAGAATTTTTCATTTGTATGGGATAAGGTTCATTTTTCATTTGGGATAAGGTTAATTTTTCATTTGTATGGGATAAGGTTCATTTGTATGGGATAAGGTTGCTACTCTGTTGGGGTACCAGTTTGCGTTGCTTTTTTGGTTTGCTTGCTGATCTTCCTCCTCTGACCTGCCTGTGATGTATAGGGCAACAAGGGCAGAAAAGGTGGAAATCATCTGGAGCTTCATCACCGGTGTAGACTGAGGGAACAGAGTGAGTTCTTTCCTCTAATCCTTTTTTCTTTCCTCTAAGACGTTTTTCTGCCTCTGGTACAGGTACCAGGGGCCCTGGCTGGAGCTCTGGCTGCCTCCTCTTCAGACCACATGTCCCATCAGCAGGATTGGCAGGTGGCCAGGTGGAGCCCTGTGGCTCTCTCTACTCTTGTTCAGGTGGTATTGGGGGTGTGGAGTGGCCTCCTTTCATCTGGGCAGGATTGCCGTTCATCCATGGGTAGAAGGAAAGCAGTGGAAAGTTGTTATTTCTCCCTCAGTCTGCAGATGGTCATGGCCACCACCACCACTGCACTGTGCAAAAGTGCAGTTCCTATCCTGCTTTGTGGGAAGAATTATTTCAACAATAGTGGCCCCCTGAGGGCAAACCATGTCTGCATCCCTGACCTGGAGCCACAAAGGCTGCCAGTGCTGGATAATCAGCCCCAAAGTTGTGTGTAGTCCCTGCTGGGTGCTGGAGAGGGACGGAGTGGGAAACACCCATGTAGCACAGACCACTGTCTCAGAGTGTTTCCTGTCGAGCCTCTCTGTGGAGGGGTCAGCAGCTGTGGCATCAGACCTCCTGGGACTTGGGGTTCCCTGGGCTCCAGTGACTCATGCTGGTGCGTGTGTCTCTATTAAGGCTGCTCTCTGTGCCCTACCGGTATGAGAGGGATGGTGGATGAGGGCCTGTGTTGTTTCTATCTTGGCTGAAACTGTAAAGGCTTGTATAAGGTGTGTGGAGATCCCTTTGGTCTTCAAAGGGACTCTCTTGATCCTATGTTGGTCTGCTTCTAGGGATGTCCAGGTCTTGGAACTGTTTGTCCTCCACACTCCCATGTGACTGTCTGATAAACCTCAGCTTGGGTTTTCTGGTTGACCCTCTAAGTCCTAGGTCTGTTCCTCCAGTATAGATTTCTTTGCTGAGAGCTACAATTATACGATATCTTCAGTGGTGATTTTGGCCTTCTCTCCTTTCTGTTTTTTAAAAATCACAATTATATAAAAGATAGCAAGAAAGAGCCACAGAATGTTTTGGCTTTCTAATACCCGAAGGAAGAGGTCATGTCAAGAGAAGAGAAAGTAAAGCAAGAATTGGGGCAAAAGTTAGGAATCTAGGCCTGTGCACAATATCAATCTGTTCTCTTGAGAACATCTCAGTGCTTGGGGCAATGTTTGAGAGTTGAAGTGTCCTCTCTGGGTTTCTTCAGTGCCTATTCTCTGGATATCTGGTCCCAAGAACCTGAATTTCATTAGATAATCTCTGGTTTGGTTTTCTCCAACTCCTTCTAAAGAAAGATCATCTAATAGCATCTTTTCTCTCCTTCCTCTAAGCTAGTTCTTGGTACTGTTTCTTGACACTTCCTATGTTTTTGAATTAAACTGTTCAGTGCTAGCAGACTTATGAAAGCAGCACTGGTATTTGGGAGTAGGTTGGGAGTTTGTAGTTTCTGAATTTCCCATCTCCTGACATGTCTCTTAAGTGTATAACTTCATCCTACTTTTTTTTTATTGCTGTTTATTTTCTTTAATAAACCAGGATATTTATCCTGTAGAATTTCCCACAATCTTGATTTTTTTTTTACTATGTTTCTACGGCATTATTTAATATATTCCTGTCTTATGTATTTCTGATCAATTAGATAGTTAGCTCTAGAAACTTGACCAAATTCAGATTTGAAATTTTAGCAAGAATACTTCTTAGGTGATTTTGCTTACAACCAGCATAAGGCACATAATTTATGGCTCT
The DNA here is from genome assembly GCA_963574415.1 of Tarsius wallacei. Taxonomy (NCBI): domain Eukaryota; kingdom Metazoa; phylum Chordata; class Mammalia; order Primates; family Tarsiidae; genus Tarsius; species Tarsius wallacei. The sequence continues at coordinate 13,988 of CAUYQG010107182.1, forward strand.
AATTTTTTGTGTGATATTAGTAGTCATTGACTAGGGTATTCATTGACTAGAGCCCTGATATCTTATCAGGGTTTGTAAAAATATTAATTTTTGAATTTTATTATTTGATCTTTACTTATAAGTTGAATATTTCTCTAAAGAAAACCTTCTTTTAAGTACTATTTGGTTATTGGACAAGCAGAAAAGATTACATTTTTTTTTTCTTTTTGTTTCCTGATTATTAAAGTAGTAATTTTGTGTCATAGTATATGCCAAAGATTACTGATGATTATTTTTCTTAGTATCATTATGAACTTATAGATTTAAGTATAGTTAATGTACATCAATGCATCACAGTTCTTATTCTGTCCTGAAATGTCCCATCTTTAGCAAGTAGAAGTTTCTTCAGTCAGGTCTGAATATTTTTGACGTGATTACAGTATACTTCTTGCTTTCTCTTGTAACAAGATGTTTCAGAAATCAGCCATTTTTTCACAAAAGGGAGCCATTTCTTCAAAAAGAAGCAGAAATATTTGGTTGCTTTATTTGCTGCTGTATCTCCAGTACCCAGTTCCTGAAAAGCAGTTGGTGTCACTAAAAATTGCTTGACTAATGAATATTTAGAAGTTAAAATTAAGATTAAAGGCAAAACAAAAACAAAATCCAGATGTCTGCTTTCTGCCAAGATGGCATAACAGGGATATTTATCCTCCTACCTGAAATTTCTTAAAAAATATATATATATACATATATATATATGTATATATATATATATGTATATATATATATATATATATATATAGGCTAAATATAGACAATGATGATTTCCAAGACAATGAACACTAGGCAATAAGGCAATAAGGCACACTGATCCCTGAGAGATGGGAAACAGTGTGGTAAGCCCTATGATTGATCAGCTTACTGTCTCGAGAGTTTCAGGGCACTGTACAAAGTGAGGAAGCCTGGAAGAGCAAGGCCATCTGTTGTGTTGAGAACCCATGTAAAGATGGGTACAGTTCAGAGGGAGCAATAGCAAAGAGAAGACAACTTCATGGAAAGACATCTGAGATCTGTAGAGAGGTCCCTTTGAATACTGAGAATGGATTAACACAAACAACTGAGGAAACTGCTTAATATTGAGGATAGGACCTCCTGAAAGGATCAAAGGAAACAATTTCAAGAACCCACACAGTGCTGAGATTAGTGCTAGACAGAGGAGAAAATTTCATGAATCATTGAGTGTTGGGTTGAATACTCAGAAAGGTTTCATTACAATAATGGGGATGAGTTAATCTTAAAATAAATGCTAGTCTGGCTCAACCTAATAAACTTAAATGTAAGATTTAAAATGATCAAATTGTTTTCAAGTAACTAATTCCCAAAACAAAGCTCAAAAACAGACATTTTGAACATACAACAAAATAAAATTCACAATGTCTGGGAAAAAAAGTTTACTAGACATACAAAGAAGCTTAAAAACATGAGCCATGAGGAGAATAAAAATTAATCAGTAGATACTGACCTTGAATTGACACAGATGATAAAATTAGTAGACAAAGACACTAAAGCAATATTATAATTGAATTCTAAATGTTCAAGAGGCTAGAGAAAAGATTAAACATGATAAGAAGAAAAATTAAAGATGTAAAAAAACAAATCCAAACCAGATTTCTGGAGATGAAAATGATAATATCTGAAATAATGAATATACTAAATGGAATCAGTGGCAGTTATACATTGAGGGAAAAAAAAGATTGGTGAACATAAATACATGGCAAAAGAAACCATTGAAAATAAAACACATTTAAAACACCAGATAAAATAAGCAGAATATCTTACAAATCAGAGATATAGGAAAAATTTGAACAGCCTCATATATGTGTAATTGGAGTCTCTGAAGGAAGAGAATGGGGCAAAAAATACATTTGAATAAATGATGGCTAAAATATCTTTAAAGCTAATAAAACTATAAATTTACAGGTCTAAGAAGATCAGTTGAACTCAAGAACAAGAAACCTGGGAAAAATTACACCAAGAGCTGTCATAATCAAATTTGATTAAAAAAAAGTGAAAGCAACCAAAGAAAACACATTATATTTAGAAAAGCAAAAAAAAAAAAAAAAAAGATGATAAATTTCCTGACAAAAACAGTGCAAGTTAGAAGACTATCAAGTGACATCTTTCAAGTACAGAAAAAAACAAATCCTGAATATCTAGAACTTCTTACTGAGCAAAAAAATTTTGTTGAAAAGGAACCACACATTTTTTTCAGATACACAGAAGCTGAAGTAATTCATTACAGCAGATTTGCACCACAAGAAATGTTAAAGGAAGCTAATGAAGTAGAAGAAAAATCATGCCAGATGGAAATCTGGATGTACACAAAGAATGATTAACATCAAAAATGGCAAAAGATAATTAACTTTTAAGCAAAATTTTTTATAAATAGCACCTTTTAAGCAAAGAAAACCCACTCACAATAGTATTGTGAAGTTTATAACATTTGTTGAGGTAATATATATGATGACATCAATAGAAATGCTAGAAGGAGAGAAATCAAAGTATACTGTTATAAAGTTCTTATACTATATGTGAAGCAGTTTAGTATCACTTGAGGGTAGATAGTGATAAATTAAGGATGTATTCTAGAAATCCTAAGGCAATGAGTAAAATAGTAATAGCTATAGTAGTAAGTAAACAAAGGAACAAAATGAAATTATTAAAATAATGCTTAATCACAAAGAAGGTAGTAAAAAAGGGAAAATAAAGAACAGAATGGAGAAATAGAAAACAAACAACAGGATTGTAGATTTCAGCCTACATTATTACAAATTTTATAAAATATAAATGGTATAAGTTTCCAATTAAAAGACATAAATAACCGTATTAGATTTAAAAATATCACCTATGCTGCATTCTTCCCACTTTAAATATTTAAAAATAGGTTAAAAATAAAAGGATGAAAATAGATATACCGTGGTAACACTAATGAAAAGAAAGCTGGAGTTGCTATATTAATATAAGACAAAGTAGATTTTTAAAAAAATTACCAAAGACAAAAAGAGTCATTTCTCAAAGATAAAGAAGTCAGTGATCAAGAGCGCATAGCAATTTTAAACATGTATGCATTTGATAACAAAGCATCAAAATACATGAAACAAAAATATATGCAAATGAAAAGAACTGCACAAAAATACACATCCATAATCATATCCACAGATTTTGATAACCATTTCTCAATAATTGATACAATACATAGACAGAAAATCACAACAGAATCAATTCAACATAAAGACTTGCACAACACTGTCAACCACATTGACCTAAATTATATTATAGAACATTTTTCTTGACAACAACAGAAAACACATTCTTTTCAAGTGTGCATAAAATATTTGTCACGGTAGAGCTTATTCTGAATCATAAAATAGGTTTCAGTAAATTAAAAAATAATAAGTCATACAGAGTGTATTACCTGACCACACTTAAGTTAAAAGAAATAAAACAAAGATACCTGAAAAGTCTACAGATATTGGAAATTGAAGAATGTACTTCTATATAACCCTTGAGTAAGAATGAAATAAAACAGAATATCAGGCTGGGTGCAGTGACTCAAGCCTGTAATTCCAGCATATGGGGAGGCCAAGGTGAGAGGATTACCTGAGCCCAGGGGTTCGAGACCAGCCTAGGCAACTTGGTGAGCCCTCATCTCTACAGTATATAAAAAAATTAGCAGGGTGTAGTAGCACGCACCTGTAGCTCTGGCTACTTGGAAGGCTGAGGAGGAAGAATCACCTGAGCCCAGCAGGTTGACGCTGGGGTGGCCGTGAGCATGCCACTGCACTCCAGCCTGGGCGACAGAGTGAGACTCCCCCTCAAAAAACAAAACAAAACAAAAAAACAGAACATCAAGAATTATTTTGATCTAAACGAAAAGAAAACACAACATATCAACATTTATGGGATGAGGCTAAAATAGTAGTCAAAGATACTTTTTTTTTTAACACTAAACTCTCATATTAGACAAGAAAAAATCCAATCAGTGTGTTATCTTTCATCCTAAGAATGTGGAAAAAGTGAGTAAATGAAACCCAATGTATGCAAAAATAATAAATAAAATAAACAAAATGATCAGAGTAGAAATCAATGAAATAGAAAACAGAAAAACAGAAAAACAACATAGAAAAAATCATTGAGCTCAAAATCTAATCTTTGGGAGGGAAAATAAACTTGATAAATCTCTAGCCAGAGTGATCAGGAATGAAAAAGAGAAAATGTAGATAAAACAAGACACTTCTATTAGAAATATGAGAGGTGGCATCACTAAAAATTATATAGATACCAAAGGAAAATAAGAGGATATTATATTAAAAAAACTTTGTGCCAATACATTTGACAACACAGATGAAATGAACAAGTTTTTGAAATTCAAGTGTTACCAAAGTTCCCCTGATATAGATAATTTGAATAGACATATATATCAAATAAATACATTTTAGATTAAAAATTATCCCACAAGAAAACTCCAGGTTGAGGTGGCTTAGTTGAGGAACTCTACTTAATATTTTAGGAAGAACCAACATCAATTTATACAACTGTTTGATAAAATTGAAGAGAATAAGATAGTTCCCAGTTTATTTTATAAGACTAGCATTACTCTTATTCCAGATGAAAGACATTATTTACAACATAAGAAAACTACAGACCAATAGCCCTCATGAAATTTGACACAAAAGTTATTAACAGATTTTTAGCAAAACAGATCCATCAGTACATAAAAAGGATAATATATCATGGTCAAATGGACTCTATCTCAGGAATGGTAATTTGGTTTAACACTTGAAAATTAATCAGTGTAATTCACCATATTAACAGACTACCAAAGAGGGGAAAGCTTTATAGGATTGATTACCTTAATAGACACAGAATTTTTTTTGAAATCATTCAACATCCATTTCTCATACAGATTTTCAGCAAACGAATAAGAGAAAGGACCCTCGTCAATCTGACAAAGTGAAAAAACGGAATGCTTTCCTTCAAAATCTGAATCAATGCAAGGGTTATCTATACACTGTCAACAGTTCTTTTTTATTTTTATTTTAAAAATTTCAATAGCATTTAATGGTTACAAAGCGTTTTTGTTTATGTGGCTGCATTGTATAGTGGTGAACAAGTTTGGTACTCTCAACAGTTCTATTTGGCATTACACTAACAAGTACAAAAGGGGAAATACAACTCAAGTTGAAAAGGAAGAATTAAAAGTGTGTTTATTTGAAGATCATATAATTGCCTATGCAGAAAATCCTAGGTAAACCAGTTATTTAAGGAAGAAAAAAAAAAAAACCTCTAGAACTAATAAATGAGTTTAGCAATTTTGCAAGACATCCTATCAATGTCCAGATTGCTATTTCTATACACTCATAATGAAAAATCAGAAATCCCTGGGCACTGTGGCTCAAGTCTGTCATCCCAGCACTATGGGTTCAACAACAGCCCGGAAAACTTGGAGAGACCTCATCTTTACAATAAATCAAAAAATTAGCCAGGCATGGTGGTGCACACCTGTAGTTCCAGCTACTTGGAAGGATGAGGCGGAAGGATCACCGGAGTCCAGCAGGTTGATACTGGGGTGGCCGTGAGCATGCCACGGCACTCCAGCCTGAGTTATGGAATGAAACTCCAACTCAAAAAAGAAAAAAAAAATTAGAAATCTTAATTTTAAAAGTCATAGTAGTATTGAAAATGTGAAATGGTTATTAAGTCTCATAGTTATGCAAGACCTACACAAAGCGTTCCTGAAGTACCATTTGTACCAGAAGTTTGGCAGTTTCTTAAGAAGCTAAACATATTCCTAAAATACAAGCTACAATGCCACATTCACTTTTTGAAGAAGAATGCAAGCACATGCCCATATAGATTTGAACATGAATGTTCAAGCAACTTTATTTGTAACAGACAAAAACTGAAAGCAACCCAAAGTTCATTAATAGGTAAACAAGTAAACAAACAAGTGGTGTGTACATTTAATGGACACAAGTCAACAGGTTATTATTTTTTTGAGGTTTTTGAATTTTAATTTCTTTGTGGATCTTTACTTTTTTTATTTTAAGGATGTGGGTAGAATTCAGGATTAGGTATACAAGTGGACATCATACAGGTAAAATTTGGGTCTCCTTTTGGTCCCCACTTTGCCTGGCTTGAGATCAGGTATGCTTATTGATGTGTTGTACTCCCCTCTCTCCCTGGCAGTATCCCACTACTGCCAATCCCTTTCTTATAGTATTATAATAAATGTTCAGTATCTTCTTATGAGTGAGAACATGTGGCACTCCATTCTTTGTTTCTGTGATAGATCTCTGAGGTTGATAGACTCTAAATCCATCTAGGTTGCTGCAAAGTCTATATATTTGTCCTTCTTTATGGCTATGTAATATTCCATTGTGTGTATGTACCAAATTTTTTTAATCCAGTCCAGTTCCAATGGGCAGCACAGTTGGTTTCATGTTTTTGCTATTGTGAATAGTGCTGCAATAAACATGTGTGTGCAGGTATGTGCAGAATGATTTAAGTTTCTCCAGGTATATTCCTAGTAGGGAGATTGCTGGGTCATATGGAAGGTCAAAAATGCAAAAGATCAAATCACAACTGACCCCGAAGAAATAAAAGATTATCAGAGATTACAATGCACACCTGTATGGAAACAAACTTTATAACCTAAATGAAACGGAGGGTTTTCTGACATCACACAGCCTCCCAAGGTTGAAACAAAAAGACATTAAAGCACTAAATAGACCAACAATAACCCAGGAAATTGACTCCGTCATAAGAAAACTACTTACAAAAAAAAAAGCCCTGGACCAGATGGCTTTCCAGTGGAACTCTACATAACATACAAGGAAGAGCTGATACCAATCCTACTGAAAGTATTCCAGGCAATTGAAAAGGACGGAATTCTCCCCAAATCATTTTACAAAACTAACATCACACTGACACCCAAACTGGCTAAAGATCCAACAAAAAAAGAGAACTATAGGCCAATATCCCAAATGAACATAGATGCAAAAATTCTCCACAGGATTCTAGCAAATCGGATCCAAAAACATATCTAAAAAATCATACACCATGACCAAGTAGGCATCATCTCCAGGATGCAGTGCTGATTCGACATCCGCAAGACCATAAATGTAATTAAATTCATCAACAGAGGTAAAAACAAGAACCATATGATTATATCATCAGATGCAGAAAAAGCTATTGATAAAATCCAGCATCCTTCTTGAGAAAAAACCTTGAGCACCTAGGCATAGAAAGAATATACCTCAAAATAGTAAGCACCATCTTTGATAAACCTACAGCCAACATATTGCTAAACAGACAGAAACTGGAAGCATTTTCCCTGAAAACTGGAACAAGGCAAGGCTGCCCACTCTTACCTCTCTTGTTCAACATTGTGTTGGAAGTCCTAGCTAGAGCAATTAGACAAGAGGAGGAAGTCAGGGTATCCAAATAGAATAAGAGGGAGTTAAGTTATCCCTCTTTGCTGGCGATATGATCCTATACCTCAAAAATCCAAGAGAATCTGTCAAAAACCTCCTTTCACTGATACAGGACTTTGGCAATGTCCCAGGGTACAAAATAAATGTGCAAAAGACAGTTCCATTCTTAAATACCAACAACAAACAGGCGGAGAACCAAATAAAAAGCACAATACCATTCACAATAGCCACACACAAAAAATGAAATACCTCGGCATCTTCCTAACTAGAGAAGTGGAAGACCTTTACAATGAGATCTACAAAACACTGCTCAAAGAAATCCAAAGAAATCCAAGAAGACACAAATGTAAAAATATTCCATGCTCATGGATTGGAAGAATCACCATTGTTAAGATGTCCATCAACAGATTATTAATACATGCTGCAGCATGAATGAATCACAACATAATTATTCCAAGTAAAAGAATCCAGAAAAATACATACTATACAATTTCATCTATGTACATTTATAGAAAATGCAAATAGCTTAGAGTGAAAGATACATATTGAGGCTCCCTGGGGTCTGGGTGAGACAGATAGGGGAGGAGATTACAAAGGACAAAATATATTCACTTTTGGGAGTGGTGAATATGTTCACTGTTGTCTTGATTATGGGATAATTTTATAGCTATTTCAAAATATTTCAAACTGCATATTTTAAATATGTGGTTTATTGTATTATGCAAATTATACCTCAATAAAACTCAAAATTACCCATAATCTCACCACTAAGAGATGACTACCATTAATCTAATAGTATAATATATGCCTCAGTGTTTTCAGGCACTTTACAAAGATGATGTTTGATGAACTATTTTTATCTTTTTTTTTTTTTTGAGTTGGAGTCTCACTCTGTCGCCCAGACTGGAGTGCAGTGGCCGTCCAGCCACCACAGCCTCAACCTGCTGGGCTCCGGCGATCCTTCCGCCTCCGCCTTCCAAGTAGCTGGAACTACAGGCGCGCGCTACCACGCCCAGCTAATTTTTTGATTTATTGTAGAGATGACAGCTCGCCAAGTTGCCCAGGCGCGTCTCGAACCCGCGGGCTCAGTCAATCCACTCACCTCAGCCTCCCAAGGCACGGGATTACAGGCTGAGCCACCGAGCCCAGCTCTATTTTTATTTTCTAAGAGTGCATCAAAGCCGGGCTCGGTGGCTCTATTTTTATTTTTTAAGAGTACATCAAAGCCGGGCTCGGTGGCTCAGCCTG
>CAUYQG010107183.1:0-15626 GCA_963574415.1 Tarsius wallacei
AGACTGTTTTGATTATTGTAGCCTTATAATAAAGTTTAAAGTCTGAGAGTGTGATATTTCCCCTTTCTTTTCTTTGCTAAGGATTGTTTTGGCTATTCATGGTCAATTATGTTTCCATATGAATTTCTGTATTGTCATTTCCAGGTCTGAGAAGAATTATCTTGGTAATTTAATGGCTATTGCATTGAATCTGTAGATTGCCTTTGGTAGGATGGACATCTTAACAATGTTGATTCTTCCTATCCATGAGCATGCAATATTTTCCATTTGTTTGTGTCCTCTTTTATTTCTTTGAGCAGTGTTTTGTAGTTTTCATTGTAAAGATCTTTCACTTCTCTGGTTAGGAAAGTGCTGAGCTATTTCATTACTTTGTGGTTATTGTGAATGGGATTGTGTTTTTTATTTGGCTCTCTGCCGGTTTGTTGTTGGTGTATAAGAATGCAACTGTCTTTTGCACATTTATTTTGTCCCCCTAGACTTTGCTAAAGTCCTTTATGAGTTCAAGGAGGTTTTTGACAGATTATCTTGGATTTTTGAAGCATAAGATCATATCGTCAGCAAAGAGGGATAACTTGACTATCTCTTTTCTCATTGGATGCCTCTGATTTCCTTCTCTTGTCTAATTTCTCTAGCTAGGACTTCCAAAACTATGTTGAACAGGAGGGGTAAGAATGGGCAGCCTTGTCTTGTTCTGGTTTTCAGGGAAAATGTTTCCAATTTCTGTCTGTTTAACAGTATGCTGGCTGTGGGTTTCTCGTAGATGGCTCTTACTATTTTGAGGTGTGTTCCACCTATGCCTAAATGTTCAAGGGTTTTTATCAAGAAGGGGTGCTGGATTTTATCAGAAACTTTTTCCATATCTAATAATATAATCATGTGGTTCTTGTTTTTACATCTGTTTATATATTTAATTACTTTTATGGTCTTGCAGATGTTGAACCAGCCCTACATCCTGGAGATGAAACATACTTGGTCATGGTAGATGATTTTCAAGATACGTTGTTGGATCCAATTTGTGAGAATCTTGTTGAGAATTTTTGCATCTATATTCATTAGAGATATTGACCTGTAGTTTTTTTCTTTGTTGAGTCTTTGCTCAGTTTGAGTAACAGTGTGATCTTAGCTTCATAAAATGATTTGGGGAGAGTTCTGTCTTTCTCAATTGCCTGGAATACTTTCAATAGGATTGGTATCAGCTCCTCCTCATCAAACTGAAAAACTTCTGCAAAGCAAAAGAAACCATCAAGGAAGTGGGGAGACAGCCCACAGACTAGGGAAAAAATATTTGCCAACTGCTTATCTGACAAAGACCTAACATCCAGAATCTACAAGGAACTCATATGCCAACAGGGGGAAAAAAACAGTCCCATTAAAAAGTTGGCAAAAGAGATGAATAGACACTTCTCAAAAGAATACACATGAGCAGCCTATAGACACATGAAAAAATTCTCAGCCTCACTAAGCATCAGAGAAACACAAATCAAAACCACACTGAGATACCTACCACCTAACTCCAGTAAAAATAACCATCGTTAATAAAATAAAAACAACAGATGCTGGTGAGGTTGCAGAGAAAAGAGAACACTTCTACACTATTGATGGAAATGAAAACTATTTCAACCTCTATGAAAAACAACGTGGTGATTCTTAAAAGAACTAGAAATTGACCTTCCATATGACCCAGTAATCCCCTTTATGGAAATATACCAGTGGAACTTTAATCATGCTACAAAAAAGATACCTGTGCACACATGTTTATTGCAGCACTATTTACATAGCAAAAACATGGAACCAACCATGCTGCCCATCAAAACTGGACTGGATTTTTAAAATGTGGTACATATACATGGTGAATATTATGTAGCCATAAGAAGGACAAAATTATGGACTTTGCAGCAACTTGAATGGATTTAGAATTTATAATACTGCGTGATCTATCACAGAAAAAAGACCTGTGTACATGTTCTCACTTATAAGCAGACCCTGAATATTTACCATAATACTATAAGAAAAGGATTGGCAGTAGCTGGAAACTGCCAGGAGGGGGATCATATAACATCAATAAGTGTACCTGATCTCAAACCAGGTAAAGTGGGGACCAAAGGGAGGCCCAAACTTTACCTGTACAGTGATCACTTGTATACCTAATCCTGAATTGTACCCCACATCTTATAATTTTTTAAAAAAACATATTATCCCTCCCAAGGGCACACCAACTCTTCATCAACAGACTAACCAAAATGAAATCCCTGAAATGTCAGATAACAAATTCAGAATATTAATATAAAGAAGCTCAATAAGATGCAAGAGAAAGTTGATAACCAGCACAACAAAATTAGAAGAACAATTTGGGAGGTGAAAGAAGAGATTGACAACATTAAAAAACCAAACCAACTAAAAAACTCAGTGATGGTGATACAAAACACAGTTCAAAGCTTTAGCAGTAAACTAGATCTAGTGGAAGAAAGAATCTCAGAGCTAAAGGACATGTCCTTTGAATTAATCTAGTTGTTCAGAAATAAAGAGAAAAAATTAAGAATGAACAGAGTTTATGAGAAATATGGGATTACATAACGTTAACAAACTTATAAATCTTGGGAACTCCAGAGGAGTAAGAAGTTACAGTAAAACGTATGGAAAACATATTCAAGAAAATAATTTAAGAAAACTGTCCTGGTCTTGAGAGAGATCAAGACATTCAAATACAAGAAGCTCAAGGAACTCCTGCAAGAAACATCACAAGAAGAACCTCACCAGGGCATATAGTTGTCAGATTCTCCAAAGTAAATGTGAAAGAAAATATCCTAAGAGCAGCAAGAGAGAAAAACCAAATCACTAATGAAGGAAAGGATGTTAGACTAACATCAAACTTCTTAGCAAAACACTACAAGCCAGAAGAGTATGAGGGCCTATTTTCAACCATCTTAAAGAAAAAAAAATGCTCACCAAGTATTTTATATTCAGCCCAACTAAGCTTCATAAACTAAGGAGAAATATTTTCCCTACAAACACTAAAGAAATTTGTCTCCACTAAACCAGCTCTACAAGAAATCCTCAAAGGAGTCCTAAACATTGAAATGAATTGATGACTCTCACTATCATAAAATATCACGCACATATAAAGATCACAGAGCCTATAAAGCAACTGCACATTTGAAACCCCAAGGCAATTAGCTTACAATACTATGGCAGGAACAAAACCTCACAAGTCAATATTAATCCTGAATGTAAATGGCCTAAATGCCCCACTTAAAAGAATCAGAGTGGCAAACTGGATAACAAAAACACAAAACTCGGCCATCTGCTGCCTAAAAGAGACTCACCTTCTAGCCAAACACAGTCACAGACTCTAATGGGTGGAAAAGCTATATCAAGTGAAGAAAAAACAAAAGTGATCAGAAGTAACCATCCTCATATCAGATAACTCAGATTTAAAACCAAAAACAATAAAAAAGACAAAAAGGACATTATATAATGACAAAAGGTACAATTCAACAAGAAGACTTAACTATCTTAAACATATATGCACTGAACACCAGAGTACCCAAATTCATGAAGTAAGCACTACTTGACCTTAGACAACATATTGATAGCATTACAATATGAGGGGTGACTTCAACACCTCACTGACATCACTAGACAGATCATCAAAGCAGAAAATAACACAGAAACATTGGACTTAAACTAGACTAGAAACCAAATGCCCTAACAGACATCAACAACTGCAGAACATGCATTTTTCTCATCTCCACATGGTGCATTCTCCAAAATAGACCACATGCTTGACCAATAAGCAAGTCTCAATAAAATTAAAAACTTCAAATTATACCAGCATTTTCTTGGCCCACAGTGGAATAAAATTAAAAATCAACATTAAGAGGAGCTCCCAAAACTAACCACTGCATGGAAACTGAACAACTCATTCTTGAAAGACCCTTAGGTAAATAATGGAACTAAAGCAGATTTTTTTTTAATGGTGAAACAATGAAAATGGAGACAAAATATATCAAGACCACTGGGACACAGCAGAAATAGTGCTAAGAGGAAAGTTTATAACATTAAATGCCTACATCAAAAAGACGTAAAGATCTTAAACCAACAGCCTAACTTTACATCTTAAAGAACTAGAAAAACAAGAACAATGTAAACCAAAAACCAGCAGAAGAAAATAAATAACAAAGATCAGAGCAGAACTAAATGAGATGGAGACCAAAAACAATGATACAAAAACTCAGTTAATCAAAAAAAAAATTGGTTCTTTAAAAGAATAAAAATTGACAGATCACTAGCTACACTATCCAAGAAAAGGAGAGAGAAGACTCAAATAAATACAATCAAAATGACAGAGATGACATAACAACTGATATGGAAATACAAGATACTATTATGAATACATCTAAGGAACAAACTGAAAAACCTAGAGAGAATGGATAAATTCCTGGAAACTTGCAACTTTCCAAGAATAAAGCAGGAAGAAATATATATCCTGAACAGACCAATAACAAGCAACAAAATTGAATCAGTAAAAAAAAAAAAATCTTATAACAACAGAAAAACCAGGTCCAGATGAATCCACAGCTGAATGCTACCAGAAGTACAATGTACAAAAAGAGCTTATACCAATTTTACTGAGACTATTCCAAAAAATTAAGGAGGAGGGATTCATCCCTAACTCATTGTATGAAAACAGTATCACACTGACACTAAATTCAGGCAACAACACAACAAACAAGAAAACTACAGGTCAATTTATCTGATGAACATGGATGCAAAAATCCTTAACAAAATGCTAGCAAACTGAATTCAACAGTGTATCAAAAACAAAAAACAAACAAAAAAAACTGTCCATCATAACCAAGTGGGCTTTATTCCAAGAGTGCAAGGATAGTACAATATCTGCAAATCACTAAATGTGATTCACTACATAAACAGAAGCAAAAATAAAAATCATGACATCACAATAGATGCAGAAAAAGCATTGAATAAAATCCTTGATAAAATTAAACAAACTGAGCATCAAAGGAACATATCTCAAAATAATAAGACCTTATATGACAAACCCACAGCCAACATTATAATTAAGAAAGAATGAAAACATTCCCCCTCACAAGAGGACTAAGACAGGCATGTCCACTCTTACCACTCTCATTCAACATTGTACTGGAAGTACTAGCGAGAGCAATCTGACAAAAAGAAATAAATAAAAGGCATCCACATCAGCAAGGAGGAAGTCAAATTATCCCTGTTCATGAATGACACAATAGTATACCCAGAAAATTCTAAAGACTCTTGTAAAAAGATTCTAGACTTGATAAATGACTTCAGCAAAGTCTCAGGATCCAAAATTAACATACAAAGATTAGTAGTGTTCCTATACACCAACAACATTCATGTTGAGAACCAAATCAAGAGCTCAATCTCATTTACACTAGACACACACACACACACACACACACACATGCACACCCTAGTAACACATCTACCCCAGGAGGTGAGAATGTGAAAAATCTCTTCAAGGAGAAGTACAAGACAATAATAAAAGATATCATAGATGACACAAACAAATGGAAGAACATCTCGTGTTCATGGTCATTATAAATGACCATACTTTCCAAAGTAATCAACAGATTCAACACAATCCTTATCAAAATATCAACTTCATTTTTCACAGAATTAGGAAAAATCATTTCAAAGGTTATATGGAACCAAAATAGAGTCCAAACATCCAAAGCAATCCTAAGCAAAAAGAACAATTGTGGAGGCATCACCCTGCTCAACTTCAAATTATACTCCAAGGCTATAGTAAATAAAAATAGATCAGTGGAATAGAATAGAGGACACAGAAATAAAACCTTATACCTACAACAAACTGATCTTCGATATAACTAACAAAAATAAACAATGATGAAAGAAAACCCTATTCAATAAATGGTGCTGGAAAAGTTGACTAGTCATATGCAGAAGAATAAACCTGGACCCCTACCTCTCACCATACACAAAAATTAACTCTAGATTGATTAAAGACCTAAAAGTAAGACAAGAAACTATAAGGATCCTAGGGGAAAAAAACCTAGAAAACACTCTTCTGGACATCAGCCTAAGCAAAGAATTTATGACGAAGACTTCAAAAGCAATTGCAACAAAAATAGACAAGTGGGACTTAATTAAAGTAAAAAGCTTCTACACAGCCAAAGAAATAATCAACAGAGTGAACAGAAAACCTACAGAATGGGAGAATATATTTGCATATCATTTCTCAGACAAAGGGTTAATATCCAGAATCTACAAGGAACTCAAACAATTCAACATGGAAAAAAACAAACAACCACATCAAAAAGTGGACAATGGGCATGAATAGATGCTTTTCCAAAGAAGACACACAAGTGACCAACAAACATATGAAAAAATGCTCAGCCTCACTAATCATCAGAGAAGTGTAAACTAAAACCACAATGAGATATCACCTCACACCAGTCAGAATAGCTGTTACTAAAAAATCAAAGAACAACAGATGTTAGCATGTTTGCAAAGAAAAGAGAGCACTCACTCATTCACTGTTGGTGGGATTGTAAACTAGTTCTACCTTTATAAAAAGCAATATGGCAATTTCTCCAAGAACTCGTGATAGAATTACCATTTGACCCAGCAATCTCACTAGTAGAGATCTACCCAAAGGAAAATAAATCATCATATTAGATAGATATCTGTACTCATGTTTACTACAGCACTATTCACAATAGCAAAATCATGGAACCCACTTAAGTTCCCACCAATAATTGACTGGATAAAGAAAATGTGGTATATATACACCATGAAATATTACATAGTCATAAAAAAGAATGAATTCATGTCCTTTGCAGCAATCATCATCCTAAGTGAACTGACTCAGAAACAGAAAACAAAACACCACATGTTTTTACTTATATGCGAAAGCTAGTTTCCAAAGATGTAAATCATAGACACAGGGACACCAATAAGGGAGGAAATTGGGGGGATTAGGGTTCAGAAATTATCTATTGAGTACAAATTCTCTATCGGAGCAATGTGCCGCTTGAGACCCAATCCCACCACTATAGGCACATGAATTTCCCGAATCTAAAATGAAATAAGAAAAAAAATCCCCCTCCCTCCAAAAAACTGATACTGGCAAGAATTCAGAAAAAAAGAAACTCTTATACACTGTTGGTAAGACTGCAAATTAGTGCAGCCAACATGGAAAAG
The DNA here is from genome assembly GCA_963574415.1 of Tarsius wallacei. Lineage (NCBI taxonomy): Eukaryota > Metazoa > Chordata > Mammalia > Primates > Tarsiidae > Tarsius > Tarsius wallacei. The sequence continues at coordinate 7,222 of CAUYQG010107183.1, forward strand.
AGTATGGAGATTTCTCAAAAAACTAAAAAAAAAAAGCACTACCATATGATTCCATAATCCTAATACTGAGTATCCAAATGAAAAAAATATATAAAAGGGATACCTGCACTTGCATGTTTATTGCAGTACTATTCACAATAGCAAAGAATAGAATCAACTTGACTGTTCATCAGTGGACAAATGAATAATGAAAATGTGGCATATATATACAGTGGAATACTATTTGACCATAAAAAAGAATAAAATTATGTCATTTGCAGCAACATGTATTGAATTGGAGGTCATTATGTTAAGTAAAATAAACCATGGACAAAAAATTTCCAAATATTGTTTGTTCTCACTCATATGTGTGAGCTAATAAAGTCACTCTCATGAAGGTAGAGAGTAGGATGAGTTAGAAGGGAATGAAGAAAAGTTGGTTAATGGGTACAATCACATAGTTAGATAGAATATATAAGTTTTAATGTTTGATAGCAGAGTAAGGTGACTAGAGTAACAATGTTTTATATATTTCATGGTAGTTAAAAGTGAGGACTCAAAATGTTTCCAGTACACAGAAATGATAAATATTTGAGGTGATGGCTATCCTAAATACCCTATATAAAAAAATAAGATATATTTAAAAAATTAAAAAGAGAAAAAGTATTAAATAAATAAAGCTTCTACTTCAACAACCTAGAAAAAGAAAAGAAAAATAAACTCAAAGCAACCAGAAGGAAAAGAACAACAATGACAAAAGTAGAAATCAATGACATTAAAACAAGAAAAAAAGAGGAACCCAATGAAGCCAAGTACTAGAAATATTTAGCGAGACTGACAAAAAAAATTAGGAAGAATTTTCAATATCATTAATAGAACATGGGCTACCATTACAGATCCTATAGACAAAAAAATTAAAAATGGGAAGGGTAATACTATTAACAACGCTATACATGTGATTTTGAGAACATACACAAAATATGCTAATTCTTCAAAAAACAATGTACCCCAACTTAGCCAATATTAAATAGGTAATTTTAATAGTCCTATAACTATTAAGGAATTAAAATGATAGTTTTAAAACTCTCAAACAAGAAATTCCCAGTCCTGCATGGTTTCACTAGAAAAATTTAGCAAGCATTTAAAGAATTGACACTAATTGTACACAATCTCTAACAGAAAACATAAGAGTATAAAACACTTCTGTTTTATTTTATGAAGTTGGTATTAACCTGATGTCAGAACCAGACAGACAGTACTAAAAAAAAGAAAAGAAAACTACAGACCAATATCTCCTAGGAATATAGATGTGAAAAATCTTAAAATATTAGCAAATATAATTCAATATATAAAATAATTATAAACAATAATTACATGGGATTTATTCAAGGGATACATGCAAAGCTAGTTCAATTTGAAAATCAATTAATTTAATCTGCCCAATTAATACATTAAAGTAGAAAAAATCACATGATCATATCAATCAATACAGAAAAAACGTTTGACAATATTCAACATCCATTCATTTTAAAAACCCAGAAAAATAGGAATAGAGAGGAACTTCAACTTGATAAAATGCATCTACAGTAAACCTCAGGTGACGTTACATTAAGTGGTAAATAGCTTTCCTTCTAAGATGGAGAATAAGGCATCTGCTCTTACCACCCTTATTCAACATAGTGCTGGAGGTTCTAGCCAGTACAATAAGTCAAATAGTAATAATAAATGTGTAATGATCAGAAAGAAAGAATACAACTATCCCTATTTGCAGATGACACAATAGTATATGTACCAAATCTAAGAAATCTATAAAAAGAAAACTCTTAGAACTAATAAATAGACTCACTAAGTTTGTAGAATATAAGATAAATATGTGGAAATCAGTTATACTTCTATATACTGAAAATAAAGACCAAAATTTAAAATGTAGTTTCACTTACAATCCCTACAAAATGAAACATTTAGATTGAAATCTAATAAAACATAAACAGGCTCTGTTTGCTGAAAACTACAAGATAAGATAGTGAGAAAGGAAATCAAAGAAGATATAAATAAATGGAGAAACATATTGTGTTCATGGACTAGAATACTGAATATAATAAAGATGTCAAATCTTCCCATATTGCTGTACAAATTGAATGCAATTCCTATTACAATTTTTGTAAGTTTTGGGAGGTAGATATAGACAAGATTATTCTAAAAATTATGTGAAACACTGAAGGAACTAGGGTATCTAAAATGATTTTGCAAAAGAATAAAGTGAGAGAAATCAGTCTACTCAGTGTCAAGACTTATTACATAGCTACAGTAACTCAGATTATGTGATATTTGTGGGGGAATAGGCACATGGATCAATGAAACAGAATACAGAACCCAGAAATTAATGCAATTGACTTGATAAGAGTGCAAAAGTAATTCAGTGGAGGAAAGATAGCATCTTCAACAAATGATACTAAAGCAACTGGATACTCATAGGCTAAAACAATCAACCTCAACCTAAGTTTTACATCTTACACAATGTTTAACTCAAAATGGATTACAGAATTAAATGTGAAACACGTTTGTATTTTCAGACATTCTTATCATGCTCTACTCCCCAACCATTCCAAACTAACTCTTGTTTATCTTTCAATACCATTGCTGCAGAGGGATTTTAATCCATCAATTTGTTTTTCTGAAACCTTCTCCCTACCTTCATTGATTTCTATCACAGTATCCTGTCGGTTTTTCATAGCTCTCATTTCTTAATTTTTTTATTATGTAGTTTTATTAATAGTATTCACTTGTTTTCTATTTGACTCTCTCACCAGGTCTCTCACCAGGCTGTAAGCCACACACCAACAAGAACCATGTCTATTTTGTTCAGAAATGAGCCCCCATTACGTAGCATGACACTAGGAACATGGTGGATGCACTAAGAAATATCTGTAGACAAAACATATCTCAGAAGGCCAAGGGAGCCCCTGTGAAATAGAACTTCAGAAGTCTGATTGTGAGGAAAGAACTCTAGGTTTTTCAACTAGGTTTGATTACCTGGTTCCACCATATAATAATTCATTTAGTAGAGTAAATGAGCAAAAACTCTCTGAGTCTCCAATGGTTGCTGTAGATAGTGAATGAATTCATAAATATAAAGTTTACATAGTATGCATCAGATCAAATGTTGGCTTCCTTCTTGAGATAAATTGACTTTTTTGACCTCTAATTACAACATAATGAGTATCTAAGCAAAACTCTTTAAATTCCTAAATTCATTAGAAATTCACACAACAGTTTCATTTGAGAACATATGTGGTTATTTGCAAAGGAGAATGATTACACCCAAAACAGTACTAAGAGGAATAATTTTTCCTCAATTACATAATACTTTATAGGTCTAAAAAAACATGAGAATTTTAAATGACCTACTTTTCTTTGAATTATACACATTTTTGTCTTCAGCACAGCAGTTCTTAGTTTCTTATATCTGTCTTGGGGAGAATGATGACCTATGTCAGGAAAAAGGAAAATACTGCCAAACAAGACAATATTTTGCCTGCTCCCCCCCCACCCCAACACACACACAAAGTTTAGTTAAAGCAAAGCATGTCTTTGATGTGTCTTGATGACCTTTATAGACAGTAACTCTTCCTCATTTTATTCCTTCTGGATGATTCTATTCTAAAGAAAATAATGTGGTCTTTGAACTGACTAGCAAAGGTTTTTATAAACTATTGCTGATCTGTTCCACAAAAGGAAGCTTTGCTCAGTGAACTTAGGAATCGCATCACTTCCATGTGTTCAATGCCATATACCTAGGGCCAGGGGAAGTGTCCAACATGTGGTGGGTGATTAGCAAATATTTATTGGATGCATAGATGAGTGAATGAAAAGAGAACCTAGGATTCAGAACCAGATTCTCAACTCAATAGAGACCCAGAACATCATAGTAGGAAGGGGTTATATGGATGCAGACTATGCTAGTCTTCTTGTATCTCACCTATTTGTCCATGTGTAGCAGACCTGAAAAGAGGACTTTGTTTAAAAGTATTCCACATATGAGAAACCAACTTCAGGAAGGCCATCTTGTTTTCATCCTATTCTAGTTACTAGTACATGTTTTCTTTCAATGCAACAGTTTTAGATTTATAGGAAAATTGTGAAAAGAATACAGACAGTTTCCATATATCCTCACTGCCAGTTCCCCCATTATAAATAATTTATATTAGTATGGTACATGAGGTATAATTAATACACAAATATTAACACATTATTATTATTAAAGTTTACACTTTATTCAAATTTCCATAGTTTTTTGCTTGATAATCTCTTCCGTTGAGGATCTCATCTAGGACATCATATGACATTTAGTTGTCAATGTCTTCTTAGACTCCTCTTGCCTGTGACAGTTTCTCACTCAGGCTTCGCTTGTTTTTGGTAACTTTGACAGTTTTAAGGAGCACTTACCAGGTATTTTATTAAATGTCCCTCAATGAATTTGTCTGATGCTTTTCTCAAGATTAGATGGGGTTATGTATTTAGGGGATTAAGACCAGAGAGATCAAATGCCATTCTAGTCACATCAGTAGTACACACTATTAACATGACTTACTACTGTTGGCGCTACAGTTGATTACACCTGATCACACTTGATCAAATCTAATCACACTTGATCAGATACCTGACTGTGTATTTAATAGTTTTCTCCACTTAAAATTACTCTTGTTTTTCCCTTTTATATATTAAGCTCCTTGGAAACAAGTCTTTAGATACAACCTGCACTTAAAAAGTGAGGAGTTATATTCCACCTCTAGAAGAATGAAGTATTTACATAAATTACTTGAAATTCTTCTGGCCAGGCTCAGTGGCTCAGCCTGTAATCCCAGCACTTTGGGAGGCCAAGGCGAATGGATTGCCTGAGCCCCGTGGGTTCGAGACCAGCCTGGGCAACTTGGCGAGACCTCGTCTCTCTACAATAAATAAATAAATAAATAAAAATTAGCTGGACATGGTAGCACACACTTGTAGTTCTGGCCACTTGGAAGGCTGAGGTGGAAGGATCACCGGAGCCCAGCAGGTCGACGCTGGGGTGGCCATGAGCATGCCACCACACTCCAGCCTGGGTGACAGAGTGAAACCCCAACTCAAAAAAAGAAATTCTTCTAAACAGGAGATTTGTCTTTTCTCTTCCACTTATTTACTTATATCGCATGGACTTATAGTTCATTTACTTTATACCTGCATTATAATCCATTGCTGTTTTATTTACTGTCACTCAACTATTTTTTTAGCTTTGACCGTTAAGAGTTCTTTCAGTTGGCTCTTGATCCCTTTGACATACCCTAGGGAGGTTATTTTATACATCTGGATGATAGTTATATTATTTTACAACATTTTGCATTCTATTCTGGGATCGCCTGACCTCTTTAATGGTTTTTTTAAAATTTGTATATGTTAAGACTCACTAATGTTTTGTAAAGGTCAATGGGCTTTTACAGTTGTGTAGTGTCATATGGTCATCATTATAGTATTATACAGAATAGTTTCACCACCCTAAAAATCCCTATGCCTTACCCATTTAATTTTTGTATCCTCTTCTCAAAGCCTCTAATGTCTTAGTTCATTTTCTGTTGCTATAACAAAATATTGCTGACTGGGTGATTTACAAAGTATAGAAGTTTATTTTGGCTAATGGTTTGGAGATTGGAAAGTCCAAGAGTATGGCACCAGCAAATGCTTGGCTTCTGGCGAGGTTCCTGCTGCTTCGTAACATGGCAGAAGATACCATATGGTGAGAGGGCAAGAGAGTCCTTGTATAAGAGATCTTACTTCATAATAAAGGCACTCATACAGGAATTAATATGCAACAATGAGAATGGCATTAATCCATTCATGATGGTGGACTTCTTATGGCTTAATCACCTCTTAAAGCCCATTCTCCCACACCTTTACATTGGCAATTAAGTGTCAACATGAGTTTTGAAAGAGACATTTAAATCATAGCACCTGGAAATCACTGATCTTTTGAACTATTTATATAGTTTTTCCTTTCTCAGAATGCCATATATTTAGAATCATGTAATGTATAGGCTTTTCCTACTGATTTCTTTCACTTAGCAATATGCATTTAAGATTCATTCATACACTATTTCTGGTTAACTTCTTCAGTTTCTGGTGATTATAAACAAGGCTATTATGCACATTCATATTCAATTGTTTGTGTGGACATAAGTTTTCAAATAAGTTGGATAAATATCTGGTCAAACAAGTGCTGGAGTTTGATCGTATGGTAAGACTGTGTCGCTTTGTAAGAAACTGCCTGCCAGTCTTCCAAAGTTGCTGCGCCATTCTGCATTCCCATTAGCAATAAATGAAAATATCTGTAGTTCTGCATCTTCATCAGCAATTGGTATTGCCAGTTTTATGGATTTTCACCATTCTAATAGGTGTGTCCATTATCTAATTTTAACTTAGTATTTTCAGTGTTCCGGCAAATAGCTGCTTATGCCACTGATACAAATTGCATAGACACAAACAAGTCACCTTTAATTTCACCTTGATCATGAGAGAAAGATTGTACATATGAAAAGGGTTAATGTGCTGAGACTCCTCAATTTCTGGTACATGGAACATTCTCATTGCAAACTGGATAGATTTGCAGTAATATCTAGAATAACTTTATACATAGCTAATTGTAACCTGATTAGCAGACACTCACCTATGTGCCCAGCAGGCTTCTACAGAGCTTCCTAGCTCTCTCATTAGGGAATACTTCACACCAAACCATGGAAAGTGTTTTGTTTTTTATCCTATCAAGTATTGAAAAAGGGAAGTTTTTCTTTTTCTGATTTTTTTATAACAATCTGCCTTGGCCCCCCATGTATATGAGATATGTTTGCACTTCTACTGGAAAAATTAAGAGTGGAGAGCAAAAATTAGTTTTTAAATTATTATTTAAAAAATAAAAATTTTGTAGACTGTGCTTATAAACCAACAGATTTTTATTTTGAACTCACAGTTGAGCTAATCACACATCTCTGTTTACAGCACACTATCATTTACTCTTCTTTTCAAGGCCACTCCTTAGCTATGCACATATTTTCAAAAGATATTATATTTGGAGTGTTATTATTTTACATATGTGGTATATCGCACTGTAAATTGCATTGCTTCAACAATCTTCCTCAATGCTGTATTTTCTAGATCATTCCCTCTCTTTTTCTCTCTCTATATATAAATAAAAAATGTCAATTATATATACATACACAAATATTTACATTCTCAATTATATTTATAGATGTATATATGCATATACATATACAGATACACCTACGTATAGATATATAGTTGATTCTTATTTACAGTAATGTACTACAAAGTCATTGTGGACACTGAAATAGTGAATACTTAGCCATTGCTCCTAGGGGAAATACAGGTTAAGTTGCTGTGAGGTCACAACCTTTTTACCAATTAATAACCTTGTTTTACGTGCATTTATGTTTAAAGAAATCTTATTTAATATATATTATGGGTTCATCAGCATCATACTCATGGTCAACAGCACTATAACTATACAATTGTTCACTCTATATTTTGTTTACTTCAAATACTTGGCATTGTCAAATTAAATGACAAGTTCTGCCATAGGTTTTCCATTTTATTTGTCTTTTGAAAGAATAGAGATTTTTTGAAATTGTTACTTCTCTCTCATTTTTTAATGTAATTTCATTTCATTCATTTCAGCCTTTAATGTTTATTATTAATTTTCTTCTTATTTCTTAGGATTTATTACATTGTTCTTTACTTCATTTCTTAATTTTATCACTTAGATAATTTATTTTAGTAGTTCTTATTTTCTACTAAAGATTTCTTTTTTATTTTAAAGATGTGGGGTACAATTCAGGGTTAGGTATACAAACGTTGATTATGCAGGTACCCTTGTTGATGAGGTGTGCTCCTCCCTCCCCTGGCAGTTTCCCACCACTGCCAATCCCTTTCTTATAGTATTATGATAATTGTTCAAGGTCCACTTAAGAGTGAGAACATATGGTACTATTCTGTTCTTTGTTTCTGTGATAGATCACTGAGTATGAAAGACTCTAAATCCATTGCTGCAACATCCATATGTTTGTTCATCTTTATGGTTGCATGATATTCAGTTGTGTATATGTACCACATGTTTTTTATCCAGTGCAGCTTCAATAGGCAGCATGGTTGGTTTCATGTTTTTGCTATAGTGAATAGAGCTGCAACAAACGTGTGTGCAGATATCTTTTTTGTAGAATGATTTGAGTTCCTGCAGGTATATTCACAATAGGGGAATTGCTGGGTTATGTGGAAGGCCTATTTCTAGTTCTTTCAGAAATCACCACACTGTCTTCCAAAGAGGTTGCACTAGTTTGCATTCCCAACAGCAGTGTAGAAGCTTTCCTTTTTCTCCACATCCT
>CAUYQG010107190.1:0-22119 GCA_963574415.1 Tarsius wallacei
AAATGACTGAGGGTGGTGGGAAAATATGGGGGGGGGAGGGCGATGGGATTAATGGTGATAAATATCTGTCTGGGGATGGGGAGACACCTCTTATCATCAAGGGTGCCTGAACGAAGCATTTTTGTATGCCTAACCCCTAACTGTACCCCATAATGCCATAAAAAAAGACTCTCTTGTTTATCTTATCATTGTTATGTAGATCATATAAAGAGATGTCCAGCACTTGAACCAGATGATTCTGAAACACACCATTAATTATCATGAAATAAGGCCTAACCCACCTAGGAATCAATCTCTAAGTAATGGATTGATCATTATAGAAGAAGGGAGAAATATTAAACAGTGAGAAATCATTAAAGTGAATTGATGGGACACAATTGTATGCAGGTGAGTGTAGAAAATGTTATGTGACCCAGACTCTTACAGAAAGCTGGGTGTATCACATGATTTCCAGGTACGGCAATTTGGGTGTGAAGCTTTTGGCAAACAAAGAGAATAAATATATAATTACTCAACTAAATTCTCTATAGTTAAGCCAAATAGGTGTTCAGGAAAATTCTCTGTTATGTTTGCCAAAGTCCTGTGAAGTGAGAATAAACTTTTGTTTAGTCTCTTTTTTTTGAGTTGGAGTCTCACTCTCGCCCAGACTGGAGTGCAGTGGCCGCTCCCGGCCCCCGCAGCCTCGACCTGCTAGGCTCCGGCGATCCTTCCGCCTCAGCCTTCCAAGGAGCTGGAACTACAGGAGCGCTACCACGCCTGAATAATCTCTGATTTATTGTAGAGATGAGGTCTTGCCAAGTTGCCCAGGCGGGTCTCGAACCCGCAGGCTCAGGCAATCCACTCACCTCGGCCTCCCAAAGCGCTGGGGTTACAAGCTGAGCCACCGAGCCTGGCTGTTTAGTCTCTTATTTATAAGAATGGCCTATAAATAATCACAGCATTTTATAAGGGTCTTACTAATCCCTAATATTTATTTATTTTTGTTTGAGTGATCAACTATACCTTTAGCATGCTCAAACAATCTCTCCATTTATTCTTCTGTCTGAATTCTTTTTTTGCATGACTAGTTTTTCAGGACCCTAATCTCTCTTTTGTGTCTCCATCCTATCTATCTTTTTGGTTATTCATATTACATTCTGAGAGATTCCATCAATTCTATCTCTCTGCGTGGTAATTCTCTAATCAGCGGGGTCCTATTAAATACTAACTAAACTGATAGTTACATTATATACTCTATCAAGCTTTTCTTTTTAATTTTAATAATGATGTATATTATCCTTACTTTTTTAGCTCAATCTTTTTCATAGTGCCTTTGTACGCATTAACTTTTTTACTGCCTTTTCTTGTATCAGAGTCTCTCACCATCGTTTCTTACCACCTCTCTAAGCTGATCTCTAGTCCTGTCCTCATTCAATAGGCCCCAGCCATTTTTAGCACATCAGGTTTGCTTCTGACTCATGGCTGCTTTAATAGTCATTACTTTTCAGAGAATCTGCAGATAGGTTTGTATATGACTTTTCTGTCATTTGAATTTTAGCTCAAACCACTTCAGAGAGGCCTTTAAAAAAATTCTTTGTGATTCTATCTCATTAACTAACCTATTTAGTTTCTAGAAAGTCTCAAAATCCAAAAGTTTCTTTTTATTATTTGCATATTTTATTAAATATTATTGCGTCTCAACAAGGAACATCAACCTCAGGAGACTACAGGCCCGTTTTTGTTTTTTGTTTTTCCTCCCATTCCTGAATGACACAAGCCCAGGCTATCTAGGACTTAGAGTATATTTAATAAGTATCTTTTAAGTAAATGTAAGAATTTTGATAAGGGAATTAGAGAAAATGTGTCATAGGCCTTTCCTAGAATTTGAAAACTATGAAGGAAATTTCTGAAAATATATTTAGTTATAATTAAAAGTCAAAGTATTGTGAAGAGTGAAAATAATCTTGTGCACAAAAATCGCTAAGAAAAAAGACTCATGCTGGAAAGACTTAAGTTCAAGGTGGAATTTGAGATGGATTTGAAATGTCCATTCTGATCAAAGTATAATACTAAGATTGAAATAAGATAAAACTGCAGTCAAAAGCAATTAAGTGTTGATGTGCAAAACACAGGCTTTATTTTGACCTTGCTGTCTTTGTATCATTTTGAAGATATTATTTGTATATAAACGTAAGAAACACATTGTTATGATCTAAAATTCAAATAATTACAATGTCAAAAATCCTTTTTTTTACATTGATCTGCCCTCTAATTACATTGTCAAGACTATACAAACAATTGTCTTGCTATTTAGTGAATAATGCATTCATTCACTAGAATCAGTAGAGAAATTTAAAATAATAGAAAAACAATAAGCTGTTTCTAACATTATTTGATGATGTTAGTGATAACGCAGGGCTAAGGTTTTTAAGAATAATTGCCATTAGTGTTTATTTAATAGAACTGTCTGATTATGTTGTGTGTTTATTTTGCTTTATCCTTCATTTTCTATATAATGGTACTTTTGCAATAATATTACAGTAGTTTACCTAACTTACCAACTTGAGACATATAATTTCAGTGAAACATTATTTACACTTTCTTAGCTTGAAATGATGTTATAGGTTAAGAAAACATTTAAGACCCAAACCCTGATAATTAACTTTTGTTCTTTTGCTAAAATCTTTACTTCTTGCCCTGATTGTCTGTCTACTATTCTTCAAAGTCAAACACTATAAATATAGCAGTAATCTTTGTCATTCATAAGCACCATTGCAAACTGTAGGAGCACTATAGATGCTTGTATTCACTTCACCGGTATCTGAAAGTGTGATGGAGCTATTAAATTTGGTCAGTATTATTAAGGAATTAGTAATTTAGCATTTTATTTTAAAAGTGATGAGGTTGGGAAGAAGGGACTAAAAATATGATGAACAAGTTAAATCCCCCATCTTTCTCCTGTATGGTTTTACCTACCATAGGATTTCTAATGATCTTGGTACCCCGGGGGGTACCAAAAATAAAACTCGAAATTATCTACACACACACACACACACACACACACACACATATATATAAAACTCAAAATTATCTACACACACACACATATACATACACACACATATTTACATGCATGTTTGTGTGTGCATTTATGCTTATATAAAAGTGTATGTGTTCGTGTATATAAATGGAGCTTTACTCACATACACATGTGCAGATACAAAAAATGAGTATATATATACATTTATATAGATAGATCAATAAGATATTGATACAAAGATAAATCTATGTATATATAAATATGTATATTTGTATAAAATAAATCAATAATTAAAAATAAATGGCTCTGAGGTTGTGACCAGGGGCTTAGGGGAGGAGAAAATGGGGATTTATTGTTTAACAGATCCAGAGTTTCAGTTTTACAAGATATAAAGTGTTATGAGGATTGATAGCAGTGATGGTTGCACAACATTATGAACGTATTTACTGCAGCTTAACTCTACACTTAAAAATGGTTACGGTGGCAAATTTCATGTCATATGTATTTTACCACAGAAAGTGGGGAAAACATGCCTGTGAGTGGACTGAGTATCCTATGGAATAAATGGATCTTGTGATCCTACCTTATGATCTTGATCCTATACGGAAGACAATGTATTAAAGATATAAGCAGTATACTTAGGATCATATTTCTAAATAGAAAAGCTAAACAATAAAGTCTCTAGAAGAAAGTATAGAAGAATATTTATTTGATTATGGACAAAAATATTTATTAAAGGCAGGATCCAAAAACAGTATTTATTTTAAAAAACGGATTATCTGGACTTCATTAAAATAAAGAACTTGTGTGCCTTAAGATTCCATCAAGAGAGTAAGCAAGCAAGTCACCTAGTGGGAAAAGTACATATATATCTCACAGAGAACACATCTACAAGATTTATTTGGGTCAATAAGTAAACAAAAGAAAATCCAATAGGCAAATGATCCGGAAACTTGAATGGAAACTTTGTGAAAAGTGATATCCAAATTGTAAATAATCATGAAAATTCGCTTAAATACTTTCATCCTCAGATAAATGCAAGTCAAAACACAACACAAAACCACTATAAGCCCTCCAGAAGGGCTAAAAGAGATAATATTATGTGACAATGAGAATGTAGAGTAACTGAAACATTTTGATATAGTAGCTGATTGATTTCATAAGAAATCTTATAGAAATCTTATACTACTTATAGGAGTATTTTAGAAAACAGTTTGACACTGTCTGCTAATGCTAAAAATAAAAACGTTCTATGCCTAGACAATTCTATGTATATATACTCAAAAGAAATGTGTATGTTGATTTACCAAAAGTCATGTGCAAAATAGTTCATAGCAACATAATTTATAAGCTAAACATTGGAAAGAACCCAATGCCATCTACAAAATACTGAATAAGCAAATGTTGATTAACTCACCTAGTGAATGCTGTACAGCAATGCAAGTTAACAAACTACCATTATGTACAATAAATTGGAAAATTACCAAAAAATGTTGAGTGAAAGAAATGTGACATAGAAGGGTACATACTTTATTATTCCTTTTGATGTAAGTTCAAAATAGGAAAAAAGGAAAAAACCCTTACCAATGACAATAGAAGTCATTATCGCGGTTACCTTTGGAGGCCTTTGAGTCTGAGACAGGATATGAGGGCAGGTTGCTGTGATCCTGGCAAAGTTCTATTTAAAAAAAAAATAGATCATGGTTACCTGTTTATGACTATATTTTGAAAATTAATCAAGTTGCAGACATCTTAAGATTCTTAAATATATGTTGAACTTAAAAAACTTTTCAAGAAATAGTGTTATATACTATGCTGTATTATACATATATAATAAGATACGTACTAAGAGAGAAGCCTTTTCTTTTTCAGGAAACTAATATAACCACAAAGAAAATTCAAGTTTAATATCATTTTACATCATCAATAACTCACTATATATGATTTTCATTTGCCTAATAACTAAGAGTTGTCATCAAATGTTTGTTATTGGAGAGTGCTGGCCTTTTGCGCTGGTCTAAATTGTGCTAGGCAGCTTTTCCTGGAAAAGAAAAACAACCTAATTTTTATTCAATTTCTTTTATATTTTAAATCTATATTTTTATGTCTGTTGTACTTTAATTATAAAAACAGTATGGTGGAATTTTTTTAAATATAGAAAAGCATGAACATTTATATCATGTATTAATCTGCAAAATCAATCTCACAATACATTTATATATAATATATAAATACTTATGTATGAACATATAGAAAGATTAATAAAAATGAGGCCATACTTAAAATATTGCTATATCACCTGTGCTGTTTACTAATATTATATATTATATATTATTTTTCCCTTTCATTATTTTTTGAATTTGATTTTTATCAGCTATTTATAATGATCTCAACTGAATATATGAGGTATTATTTAAACAAATACAATGTTAAAGATTTATGTTATTTTTAATACAAAATGTGTCTTTTTTTTTTCCTCTCCAGACTCTTACAGATTTCTTTCCATCTTCCTATCCTCTTAACATTTGTATCCCCAAGTCTCAGACTTGGATTTTTCATGATTTAAAATACAATAATGCTCCTACATACAAACAAGTTCCATTCTGAAAGCACATTCGTAAGTCCAATTTGTTTGTGAGTGCAATAAAGAGAGCATAGCTATCCAATTAACACAATCAATTATATAGTATTATACTGTATAGATTTATAGTGCTTTTCATATAAATAATACATAACAAACAAAAACAAAACATAACTTTTTTTAATCTTACAGTACAGTACCTTGCACGCATGTGACAATGTACACCAAACATGAACTAACTTATGTGATTGAACAAGCAAACATGTGTTTGCATCTTTGAAAGTTCACAACTTGAAGGTTAGTATGTATGGGGCTTATTGTATAACACGTATAATACACTATAATTTATTCTTTTTTAAAGTCTTGAAGGTTAGTATGTAGGGGGCTTACTATATGATACATATAATGCACTATAATTTACTTCCTTTTTAGAGTCTTATTTCTCCACTGAGAAGCTGACATTCAAATTAAATGTTTTTCTTATAATGCTGATTATGAGAAAAAGTCTACAAATAGTTATATTACAATATTACGATATCTCTCCCTCATATCCTTTCCCCCCATATATTCATACACATTTTTTTCTGGATTTTTAAATTAGGTTTATATGTAATAGTGAAAGTCTGCTTATATAATTATATTTTTCAAATGACCATATTTTCACCTGAGATTTGTTGTAACAATTTTTAAAAGGTTGTAGTTTTGATAAAGTTATACATTTATTTGCAGAGAATTGCCTTTGAATCCATCAGAGGTGCAGCAGAAAGCAGAGGGCAAATTTAAAATAGAATGAGTTAGACTCTACCTATAAAGACTGCCTTTGCAGTGGGGTGGGTTCAGTGGGGTAGAGCCAGTGCCATGGGTACGGAAACAGGAAGGCATCTGCACCCTCACATCATAGGAAACAGATGGGCAGACATGAAGTTTGAGAGAGTGGCTTGTTGATTCTCCATCTAGAGGGACATAGCTATACCCAGTGAGAAGTCACAGCTAACCTGAGGGAGGTGTACTGGGAGGGGCCAAGGCAATAAACAGAAAAGTCAGAATTTACTCTCCTTCCTCTGCCACTCCACTCCCTTGCCAGTGCTCCTCGTTGGCTAAACCCATCAAAAGTCCAAGTGTGAGGAAGCCCTGTGGATATGAGTACTAACTGAGTACTAATGAGTACTAATGACCTGATCATATATTTCTTGATTTATCTAGTCTCTGACAACATCCTTTAGAAAAGTTAGTCATATTTGTCATGTCTTTCTAAGACATTGTTTTTGCAAATTTACCTCAGTGTAGTTAAACTTGCAGTGTATTTGTGAATAGTATATGTTTTATCTCATATCAATAATGAAAGGTATACTACATTTGCTTCTAGACACCCTATTAAAATCTCACATAAATCCCAAAGGTTTTATTTGCTTTTTTTGTTTTCAAGTTATTTTTCTGACATAGTAAGTGACTGTTGTTTTTTCTGTCCTGCATCTATTCTCTCTCTCCTAAATAGATTCCTCTCTTGTGTGAATCTGTTAGGACTGCTTCACCAATACCCATAATTCGATAACAAGGTGGGACTTGTGACCCATGACCCTGGCAAGAGACTGATTAGTCCGAAAAGGGCATCTGAGTCCTTCTCTGGGATTTTATATGTGGTTATTTGCTGTAAAATCCTTTTTTATTTCTTTTGCCTTCATTAAAGGCCTGGATCCACACAGAGGAAGCCCTGATGTCAGGGGATGGGGAGGGAGAGAGAGAGATAGAGAGAGACAGAGAGACAGAAAGAGACAAAGAACTGAAAAACAGAATTGAACATGTGACTGGAGGAGAGAAGGAAGAAATGGAAAAGGAGTGGAGAGAGCACAAAAGTAGAGAGAGAAAGAGAAAAAATATCAGGATTGAGGTTCCTATCTGATCTGAACTTATTTTACCCTGACCTTCCAACTTATAAGGGTCATTATATTTACTTTTTTGTTTAAACTAACTTGGGCTTCTTTTACTTGTTCTCAGTAATGGAGAGACTGGTACTCTGAAGTGAATGTTTCATGGAACAGGATCTAACATACAGATTTAGCTGAGCTGAAGCAATATTGTTGGTTGTGAGAATCTTTCGGTTACTAGCTGGGAAGCTAGCGAGTAATTTCACATGGAAGGAAAGCAACTGGGAGAGCTTACACTTGTTGACTCTTTTGGGAATCAGAACAAGTGCTTATCAGTGATCAGGTTCTAGGGGATCTAGTTAAAAAAATAGAATTTTGGAGTTTATTCTTATTATTTTCAACCATGGTAGGCCTTAGGTAAAGTTCAAATAGAAAGGGGCAAACTTGGGTCACCCCCAGTAAAATCAGTATTGAAAAAGTAGGCAAATTTTTTGACGAAAAGCAGACAAATATTTCCATCGAGTAAGAATAGTATTAGAAAATAAACATCCATCAGGGTGGCAAAATCCAAATCCTCTGCCTCAGGCTTACATTCATGGTAGTAAGTCAGGGAAGCAGTAAATAAACCCAAGAAATGGCGCTGGATCCTAGGAGGACCCTTGGCCCATGGGGAAGCCTGATTTCTCTATCCCTACCCTTGCCACATTTCTTATAACCCACCACCTGCCATATAGTGCTAAAACCCCTACCTTTGAGATATAATCTGAAGGTAAAAAGTATATTAGCTTTGTCTTACTGAATTTGTTGTTTTACATTTTCCCAAGGAAGAGAGCAGATGTTTAGAATCTTGGAGGCAACAGTAATTTAGGTCTCTAGGCATTGTATTAAGAAAAATAAATTTTGAGAAAAATACAGCTATTATAATTAAAGTATTGATTTCCAGATTTCAAAGGTCCCCGGGAAATCAACTGGGAGGAAAATCGACATTTAAGAGAATTTTCACATCTGAGAACCCTTAAGCCTGTTGAACAGAGAACTGTGATTGCCAAATCGTAAAGCAATTCTCAGAACCTTCTGTCCATGCCAACAAGAAATAGAAAGCACCTTCTCAGTACTTTTTATAAAGTGAAAAGTACTGTCAATGAAAAACAGCAGAGAAAGGTGAGCCTTAGTCTGAGAAACCGGAGGCCGACACACTGCCAGACCAAGATGTGTATTTATTGACAGAGAAGTATTGACTCTGTTCTGCTGGATGTGGCATAGGCGGTAGACAAGGGGACTTGCAGTGTCACCTCACTCCACTTCTCTAAATGAGAGTGCTAAATCATAGTTATTGTCATTTCAACTACTTCTGGTGTCTATTATTTTTAAGAGTAGTCCATTTATTGCTAGCCATGTACTGTAGAACCATGAGTAGTTACATGTAGGCTGGCTAAAACAAAAGCATATCAGCTAGGGAACATGGACTCGTACCTCAGCTGAGTAACTGAAAAGAGTAGTTTTTGGTAGATTCCCTTTGGAAAAGGAATGCATGCATTTTAGGTTTTATCTAAAAGATGACTATGATGTAACTAGTATTTGGAATTGCATCTCTGAGAATAAAGTTATGTTTGCAAGCACTAGAAACAAAGATTAGGGGACATATATAATTTTTGTGTAGGATGATTCCATTCCCTGAATTTTGCCGATAGTAAACTCTCTTTTCCCTTGGGAATCTTCTCCTCACTCATTGAATGTGTTTCTTTTTTTTTTTTTTTTTGAATTGGAGTCTCACGCTGTCGCCCAGACTGGAGTGCAGTGGCAGCTCCCGGCCACTGCAGCCTCGACTTGCTGGGCTCCGGCGATCCTTCCGCTTCAGCCTACCAAGTAGCTGGAACTACAGGCGTGGGCTACCACACCCGGCTAATTTTTTGATTTATTGTGGAGATGAGGTCTCACTAAGTTGCCCAGGCGGGTCTCAAACCCGCGGGCTCAGGCAATCTACTCCCCTCAGCCTCCCAAGGCACGGGATTACAGGCTGAGCCACCGAACCCAGCTGAATGTGTTTCTATCAGAGTGAAAAATCACATTATCCCACCTTAGGGACTATACATTTCAAGACTTCTTCCTCCTCTGCACCGTACATTTCTAATATATCTGCCCACATCAGGCACATAATTATTTGCTGGTGTTATATAAATGTAAAGAGATGAGGGACAACCCAGAGTTTCAAGGGAAACACACTCAAATGATTAATAGTGAAGAGTCTATTACAGAGTAAGGACTAGGTGAAGGGAAATGACAAGGCAGTATCCAAGGACTATAACAAAGTCAAGTCACTCCACTCCTATATACGAAGGGACAAAGGGCAATAACAGTGCTACTGAGCCCAGAAGAAGCTTGATCCATAGAAGGAAAGGGCCTGCCAGGAGCTACCATAGTGGAATAATGCAGCCAATGACAGAACTGCATCCTAGCAGGGAGAGGGAGAAAAGTATACCAATTTCCTCTTCTATCCAATTCGATGCCAGGACCTCTCGTCAGCTGAGTAGAGGACAAGAGAACAAAGTGATATAGTCTACAGAGCTCAGACTCTCAAGTCACAAGTGTGGGAGAGAAGGGTGAAGAATGATCTGGAAAGATCAGTGAAAAATTAATACATTCCCTACATTTCGCCAGTCAGCATCCACACTTGTCATTGTTTGGATGAGAAAACAAAACAAGACAAAACCTTCTCATCTCCTACTCAAAGGAAGCACAAAGGCCTGTCAAGACAATGTCTGACAAAGAAAAGCTGTCTCAGTTTTCCAGCACAATTTGCTGGGATGACGTGAGGTTGAATTTGTCCCCAAGATCTCTCCTCCTATTTCAAGGAGAAAGCTTGTTGGAGGTGGAAAAGAATAAGGCCCACTCACTGACTATAAGCAGTTGAGTATTTTTATATACATGCATTGTTATACATTACCTATATTGAAAACTATGTATCATGCTTTGTGTATTATAAATCATGTGTTCATTTATTAATCTGAACTATATATTACATTTAGACATCATTTGTCACATCTTTTAATTATGTATTCAGGCTTTTGAGATTTTCTGTCAAAAAGCTCTTACAAGGAAGGATTCCCTGCCTAGTTGTAGGGTACACAGGTGACTACCTCCAGTTATCAGCTCTTTAAGGTTTGGGAATTGTCATGTAAGGTCACACCCTTGCAAGGGTGGTCTATATCACACAGAGGTGAGGCATGAGAGTAAGGAAAGTCAACCTCTTGAAAAACAGTATGATGATCACTCAGACAACTGAAAATTGAATTACCATTCAGCCCAGAAATCCCACTATTAGGAATCCACCTGAAAAAAAATAAATAATTATATTTTAAAAGGTACCTGTATTTGTACGTTCATTGCAGCACCATTTACAGTAACAGAATCATGGAACCAATCTAAGCACTCACCAATGATTGACAAGATAGAGAAAATGTGGTATATATATACTGTGGAATACTATGCAACCCTAAAAAAGAATAAAATCATATCCTTGGTAGCAATATGGTTGGAGCTGGAGTTCATCATCCTAAGTCAGCTGACTCAGAAACAGAACACCAAATATTGCATATTGTCACTTACACGTGGAAGCTAAATGATTGCAAAGATGGAAATAATAGTTGTTTAAGAAACATATGGGTAGTTGTTGGGGACACCAGTAAAGGGGGGAGACAATCAATATTGATTGTTGTGCTAGTTGTGCTGTTTTCCCTCCTTTTTTCTTAATTTCTATATTCTGTTCTATATTTTGTTTCTTAGAAATGAAGTATAATAAAGCATCTTTCATAGTTTAACAAATGCAAATTTCCCAAGTGCTACAAATATGCATCCTCAGAAAGAAAGTATAATGTATAACTATAATATTATTCAGATCCTTTAAATTTTGTACTTTCTTTGTCTAATTTGTCAATTATTTAAAGAAAATATTAATGCTGAAGGATAAATTTTCTCACTTCTATAATTTTTTGTGAAATTTTATTTTATGTGTTAAAAGCTTTTGTTTATTACAATATTACAGAATACAAAAGATAAGTTGTTACATATGTTTGGGAATGTTACATATCTCAAATAAAGAATAAAGCTCATTTTTATGATTTTTAGAAACCTATTTATATTTTACATTGAGTATAATTAATATTGCCAAATCATCTTTCTTTATATTTGCATTTTCTTGGCGTCTTTTCCTATCACATATTGCTTTATTTTAACTTATGTGTTGCACATTTTGAAATTTGCTTCCTATCTTCAATACAAAATTTTACCTATTTTTGTTTCCATGATTTCTAAGATATTTAGCATGAGATTTTTGTTTATTAAAACAAAAAAATTGAACCTACAGATCAAGTTTGAAGATTGAACCTGTCTACTAAAAATTTTCCCCTTCATGTGTCTGAAATGCTAGAATAAATAATCAGGAAATCAACAGATTCAAATTTATGCCAAAGTACCCCAATTTTGACAAAACTGAAAGTTAGGGATCTTGGTTGAGATTTGATTGAAAAATAATGTAAAACAGAAAATCTTCTACCCAGCCTTATAGAATTAAAACTATCTTTGAAGAATAGAGTTCTTCTTTCCACTAGAGACACAGAGAAACTCCAATCCTGCCACCAACAGACAAAAATGAGCAGAAGTAATTGTGAGAAACTTATTGTTCATTATTACAAAATATGAATTAGTTATAAAGTACATGTGCTTACAAAGTTTCCCCTTCATTGTGTTTACAGAAAACCTGCCTGTGGAGAGAGATTCTTTACCGGAATAAAGCTCTCTCTATAATTCAGAGTAATTTCATTGGAAGATAAAAGGAGAATAATAACTGCTAATGTTTATACATTGCTTAAGTAGTGCCTGACACTATGCTTAAGAGTTTTACATAATCAGGAATTCCAGAGGTAAGAAAAAAACAAAACAAAACCAGATGTGAACACATTCACTTCTGTGTATAAAACAACGTATCCAGAATTAATAATTCAGTTATATATTGAAAAAACACATCTGAAATGTATATAACAACATATATGTTAATAATTATAGTTTAAAATGAATGCCTAAAAACCAATAAGGAAAAGCCATTATCCCCAAAGGCTTTTAATAAGTAGAAACTAATTGGAAATACAAATGACCAATACATTTGTTAAAATTCACTAATTTCAAAAATTATCAGAATAATAGAAATAAAAACAATTGGCGAATTTTGGCCAATTTTTAATAAATAAGATTGGCCACATTCTTAAAGTTTATAATACTTACTATTGATGATAATTTAGGAAAAAATAACTTTCCTAAATTGATAATAAAAAGATGTATTCTTGTATAAGTTATTACATTGAGTGAAATAGGTATGTTTTCCAAACACAAATTATTTTTATAATATGGGAAAAGTAACCATAGATATACATTTCAAGTTAAGTTGAGACTTTCTTATTTTATTCATTAAAACAAAAGAACATAGTGATAGTTTAAATAATTTTTAAAAATCCAAGTGATTTTTAAAGACAAAATCACTGTGGACCAGATTCAGAACAGAAAGAGCCAGCAGTAATCAGGACTGAAGCCATAACTTACTGAGACCTGGCTCCAGGGATGGCCAGAGGCAGCTGGGAGGCAACTCTGGAGCAGAAACAGAAAGCAAATAAATCCAAAACATCCCATGTTTGTTCATTTGGGTGCCAGATATATAGGTTCAGTTATATTCTTTCCTTTCCATTCTTTTCTTTTCTTCTTTTCTGTCTTTCAACCCTCCCTCCCTCCATCCTTCTTTCCTTTCTACCTTTTCTATTTTGAGATGAAAGTCATAATCTTCTAGTCATTAAAATTTGTATTTATGACTCAAGTATTTATATATTTTGTAATCTTTTGCAAGCAAAAGTCTCTGAGTCCAGTTCCACCTTTCTAAAGTTACGTGTTTAATAATACCAGCTATAGAATGCCTTTAATTTGGAAAAAAATTAGATGCCAGTGAAGATTTCTATCTCAGAGACTTCACATAACAGATATGACATATAGTTTGACTGTAATCGTGAATCTGAATTGAAACAGGCAAGAAACAAGTGATTTGGGCGTTACTTTTGAGATTTTTCTTTCATTTGGTTAATGGATATATGACACAATCACATACCTCATTCCTAAACAAAATACTAGATCTCTTCTCCCTCTCTCTCTCTCTCTCTCTCTCTATATATATATATATATATAATTCTTTAACATTTAATACACTTCATTAACATAACACCAATTCTAATAATATGGCTGACTAGAAAGTCTAAAAACAGTTACAAAATTTCTCAAATTCTAGGCTCATAGATAATAATTGAGTCTCCTCCTTCAGAGAAAACTACAAATAAAGCCAGACCATTCAACACACTTACTCTCAAAATCAGTGGCATTACATGTGATTGTTAAATAAGGTATACAGAGCTAAATGTTGTTAGATAATTCAGTTGCAAAATTAAAACTGAATTTGTATCTACAAAGCTTGGAAGTTGTATTTCAAAAGTATCCTGGATAATTATTCTTTCTTGCAATAAAATAAGTAACTTTGGCTTTAAAAAAGAGAGAGAGAGAAAGACAGAGAGAGAGAGAGAGAGAGAGCACGAGCCTCTTAGCATTCAAAGCAAAATTCCTGATGTTCACTCTGACTACCCACATGTCCACCCAGGAACCAGTGGTTGTGGTCAGGGATGGAATGTGCTGTCCGGCTTAAACCTGACAGGGCCCATTTCTCCCTGAAGCTGGAGGAACGGTGTCCACAGCGTGAAGGCTCTGTACAGAGGAGGTGGACACTCAGTGGAAAACAGGAGGGCAGACAGGGACAGTCAGGAAAAGCCCACCGCCCCTTCCTGACCCCTTCAACAGAGCTGGTACCCTGACTCTGAGCTCTGAGGAACACTGTTTCCTGTTTTCTCTGCACTCTTGTCACACTCAACTGTAATGCAGGTGTTTACATGCTTGTCTGCCACATTGACTATAAATTTGTTGAAAGCAGGAACCACCTCTTATAGACCGCCATGTCCTCCTGGTCTTAAGACTTTACTCAGGTCCCCTATTTAACAGGTATTCTGTTAGTGTTTGTTCAACAACAAAATCCAGACCAAGCTGCCCAGAGCAGGGCTCTCATGAAATAGATGTCTCTCTGCCCAAAGAGGCCATAACAACTTCCTGTTTGTTTAAAATATCGTGTATATTTTTTCCTTGCAAGATTTCTTAATTTGGAAAATTAGGCATGTTCGTTTCCCAAGGGGCTAGAGGAAGAATGGCCTGGGCCTCCGGGAAGCGGGTTATAGGTGCCTCGCGTGTGAGCTTCCTGTTCTGGGCAGAGGTAGGTGGAGAAGTGAGACATCCTCCAGGTGCCCGTTTCCCCTCAGGGTGGGAGGGTGGACACGTGTGTGTGTGTGTGTGTGTGTGTGTGTGTGTGTGTGTGTGTGTGTGTGATGGCCAGGCCCCAGAGGCATTGGGACAGCCACAGGAAACCTGACAGCTCACAGAGTTCGGCATATCACAGGCTTTTACTCTGGGGCTAAAAACGGCCTCAGGCAAGGATCAAAGAGTCCTTCCCCAGGCAGTGTGAGCTCATCATGCACTGCTCCCTGATGGGAGGCAGGCTAGCTGGCCAAGTGTCGTTGCTGTCCCCTTTGTTACATTCTTTGTCTAATCCTCCATGTTCTGAGTGTGGTAGGAGATCCGCAGCTTCACCTCCACCCCACAGGCCTCCCAGGGCCTGTCCTGGGGCCCATGATGGGGGAAAGGACCAGACCAGCTCCCAGACTTCCGCCAGCACATTAAGCAAGACCTAAAAACACACTCAGAGAAGAACTGTCACGTGTCCAAGGGGACCTGGAAATGGTAATGGGCCACTCCGCAGACCTTACTGCACAGACTAACTGTGGAAGCCTGTCCCCGCCCCCATCCCAGGGCTTGCCAGTAAAAACTGGATCAGGGCACAAGAAACTATGGGGAACTGAGTCACAGGCGGTCGAGAGACACCATCTGGCTCTTTTTCAAGGTAACTGTAGATGCCACTTACTATTCCACCAATCTTTGTCTTGCTGTTTGGAAAGTATAAACAAGGAGGGATAAAGCTGTGGTAGCCCCCAAGGCGGAGGGCACAGGCTAGCCCTAGTGTCCTAGGAACCATGCAGCTGGAATTAGAGTAGAAAGCCTGCTCCACCCTCACCCCCAAAGACCTAGCTGCACCCCAGCAGCTTGGCTTCCACCTGTTTTATACATGGAGCCTCTGAACAAGAAGGCAAAGAGGAAACAGAGGTCTGCCCACATGCCTTGGATGAGCATCTCTAGGCCCCAGGACTGACTGTGGCTGGGGAGAGAATTCAGGCTTGAGGGGAGTCAGGGGGTAGAAGGGGCAGCCAGACAGAAACTCAGAATTGTAGAGGGACACCCCCCCCAACCCACATCCACATCCACAGGAGAGCTTGGCGCTAGGCAACAGCAGATGACAGGAAGGACTTGGGCTGGATTCCATGTGGCAGAGAGAAGGGGACTGACTGTGTACAAACCCCACTTTTGAACCAGTTTTGGTTATGGGCTTTGTCCTGTGGGGTCGCCCCTTGTGGGGTCAGGCTTCTCACTCAACACCCCCAGTCCAAGCACGCCCCTTCCCCACAGGGACCACCCACAGAAACCAACACAGCTGATGGCTTTCAGGGCTTTCTTTCTTTTTGAAATTCTTTGGGTTCCTTGATATTTATCTTCATAGACTGCTCCCCAACACACACCCAAGCACACACTCATAAAACACAGTCATAAAACACACACACACACCCAAGCCCTTTTCACACCGCTATGGACTCTCTTCCATCCTTCTCAGCGTATGCACATTCCTTCTGGGGCCATTTTATATATTATGTACAAAAACTGCATGTGTGTTTTTATTTCACACTGTCTGCCTAATATTTCACCTACATGCCTTTATGTATAAACACAGTTTGATAGCCCTGGCTATTTTAAAAAAGAACAACCGAAGAAAGTGATACCTTAACCCCTAGTGATCCTGAGAGGAATTATTCAAGGCCCTGCGGCCTGAGGGCAGAGGGTGGAGAGAAAGGCTGAAAACATCAATTCTGACAAGCTCTAAGTACACACTGTGCCCAGTGTCTGAGGAGCCACAGCTGGTCCCAGTCCCGAACTGAGGGCCTGCTCTCTCTGCCTCCCAGCCTAAGAGCTGACATCTGGGGGAAGTCCCAAGAGTCTCCGGAGCGGCACCTCACCTGATCGAGCCGCATGGATACCCCCTTGAGCACCCATTCAGCCTTGGCCTCAGAGGAAGAAACAGACTCAGCAGACCAGAGGCAGAGCTCAGATCCCTGCTGGAGAGTGGAGGGCAGGGGGCTCTTATAAAGAGTGGATTTCAGAAACCCCAAAATAAAATTAGGAACAAAGGTGAAAACTTACTTAGAGTGAGAAAAATCCAAACAAATGACACATTTTTAAAAAGCTGACAAATTCCACAAACATCATAAAATCCAAAACAATATTCCAGACCAGCTTCTGCCTCTGCACATTTCCCCTGAGCCCTGCACCTAGCACGCTGTCCGCCAGCAAGAGGGCCTGTTCAGGGCAACTCCAGGCACTGTACCTTCTTGAGGGGCACAGGGGGCAGGAAGTATGTGTCAGGGAGCCATTCCCCTCCCACAGTGGCCTTGAACTTGACCTTGGCCATACATGGAAATGCCACAACCATACAAATGCATCTCCCTAAACCCAGACTCTCCCCAACTCGGCATTCTCTAAGAAGGGGCCTAATGATGCCCAGCACAGCCACTCCAAGTGCCAAGCCAAGTGGGTGGAGAAGTCAGTGCTCTGAACTGGCTGCAGTTCAAGTACTTTATGCTACCTTCCCAGAAACACGTGCCCCCATGGACACATTGCTGGGCTGTTCCTGGGACCTTAGAAGGCTCCAGTGCACTGAGGGGCCCCAGGGCTGAAGCCTCCAGCTTCCGGTGGCTCCACCCTGCTGGGGACCTTCACCCTTCACTGCTCACTTTGTCTGGCTGACTTGTGCTGCTGTGTAAATGTCACCTCCTCCTGACCCCCAGTCTAAGGCAGGTCTTTGCCATTCTCTCAAAGATCCCAGCTTTTTTGCCGGCTTTGTACTTTTCACAATTTGTAGTGATATTTTTGTGTATGTATTGCTTGGTGTTGCCTCTCTCCCACCAGACTGTCTTTCCCCAGAGAGCAGGGGCCACATCTGTCTTGTCCACTGTGTGTCCCCAAAGTCTAGCACCTACCAAGCCCCTATCGAGAATGCCAGGGTGTGTCCACCATGTGCTGCCTTGTAGTTCCCTGTTACATTTCATATGTGTCAGAGGATATAGCTCCAAGGTACTAAGTGAGCATCTCCCTCATCGCTCATCTCTGCTATGCTGTCTCCTCCCAAGAGGAAGGGCTAACTGCCTGCTAGCCCTTGCAAGGCACAAAGATGCATAAACCCTACAAAAAAACAACAGAAAGGAGGAAACGACACAAGACTCGATGGAGGACCCTCTGTGGAGTATCACCCTTTTATAATGTGTGTTAGAAATAAGAAAAAATACAGAAAGACAGCATACAGAATATGAAAGCCCCATAGTAGTGCTTTTGAACTAATCAGTCAGAAGGTTCTAGAAGGCTCAAAAGTCAGCAAGATGGAGACACAGGATGGAATGGGTTAAATCCACTATGCACACATGAAACATTACAGTATACAAATACTTCTTAGAATATGAAATCAAGCTGGAAAACAGATTGGTCAAAGAAACAAGAAAGAAAGAGGAAGACAGGAAGGGAGGGAGAGGGGGAGGAAATGTTAAAAATCTCAAAATTTGGCAAAATGAGAAAAGTTACCTAAAAGACTACAAAATCTCTGAGCCTGAACTAACACCATCCTGTCCTGTCTGCCGAGTGGTACTCCTGGTGAACAGAACTTTCAGGCTGGTGGCCAGCCTGACAATGGTCACACTGGAGCACAGAGGCCACCAGCCCCCACGCCATATCACCCAAAGGTCTCCTGAGGCCTTGACTCTGCTCACCTGGAAACCTCACCCATGGGGCTGGATCGCAGCGAGCTCTGGCCTGCTACACATTCACAGAGGGGAATCCAGGTGCCCAGCCAGATTGGAGGGCTAATATTCCTCCTGTCCCCAGGCCTGTTTCCATGGTGACAGAGCCCCTCATGCTGTGAAAACCAAGAAGGGAAGCTGGTCACAGGTCCTCGGAAGCAGAGCAAGCTCTCCCCTCCTCAGGGGCCTCCCTGCCAGCCCCCCTCAGCCCCAGCCCCTCCCACAAATGTCCTTTGTCTCTAGCTGTGTCTGCAAACGCCCTTCTGGCCCCTCGGTCTCCCCTCTAGCCCCCCTTCTCTGTCTGCAGGGTAGCACATGTTCACCCGCCCCCCTGATTGATCTATTCGGGGAGAATGAGGGAAAACGGCCCTTTAATTAATCTCCTGCCTTAATTAATTATTGTAATGGCTTTCAACTTGGGGGGGAAAGGGGGCCACAATGTGCTTAATATGTTTTTATGTCGACAAACACATTCTCTACTTGGCAGAGAAAGAAGAGGCCTGTTTTGGGTTTGGGGCTGCAGAGTGATTTACAAAGGGCATTAACACCAGGGAAATGCTTCTGCCACGGACTTCAGCTTGGCTTTCTTTGGTGACTTGACTCACCCTCTGTCCATCCCTCTCCCTTTAAGCGTCTCCACCTCACTTTCCTCCTTTCTCCCAATGTGTCTCCCTCTTCTATCCCACCTCTATCGCCTGGGTTCACATCCCCCTTACCCCCCTCACCCCTCTGTCACTCTTTCCCCAAAGTCACAAAGACTGAAGGAAAATGGCTGCCAAGCAGAAGCTCTGAGGTTGACATCAGTGCGGGCAGCAAGGCTAGGGTCCTCAAAGGGCACTGTGGGCAGAAAAGATGGGAACCAGGTCAGCTTTGACCTGTTTCTCTGTGGCTACCGCTGAGCCAGCCTTTAGGGATGCCTCACCCACCCTATGAAAGGGGGAGAAGGTTACCGGGGGGGACTTGTGTAAAGAACATACTTTCCAGGCCTCAGCGGCCCTGGGTAGGAAGTCCTTTGGAGAAGGCTTCCAGGCTTGCTGTGAGTGGGGAAAAAGCCGTCTGGGCTGGCAGAATTTCTGGAGAGAAGAAAGAAGACGAAGTGAGGAAGAAAAGCAGTCCCACAAATCACCCCTCAATGAGGTGAGAGTCTCCACGGCAACCTGCCCAGGGCTGAGCACCAAGGAGGCAGGAGATGCACCGTCGCCATGGAAACCACATCCTAGAAACCCACTGGTATTAGTCCCTGTTTGCCTTTGCAGATGAGGTATTGGGGGTGGGGGCTAGACCTTCAGAGTCCCTAGAGGTAGGGGATGAGAGTGAGGAAGGAGACAAAAGGGGCAGGAGATATGAGGGAGGGGAGAGGACAGAAAGGAGACATGAAGAGAGAGAGAGAGAGCAGGGAAGATGGTGGGAGTGGAGGAAGGTCCCAGGGACCAGACAGCCTCTCTTAGGAGCATCCTGAGCTCTCTGGCCCTTTCCCAGCAGAGGAGGAATTAAGCAAGGTGAAGAGGGCTGAGCTGGAGCCCAGACTGAGTATCACCCAGTTGCAGCCAAGATATCACCTCTCCTTGTCGTTTGTATATCCCACCTTTGGTTGTCATTTATTCAAGACGAGTAAATGGAGCACACCTGGGGTGCCTGTCCACTGACCACACAGCTGCCCTCCCAAGGGTCTGGAGCCAGAGGAACCCAATTTGGGGCCTCCAGTTCCTCCCTTGCCCCAACGTGTGCAAGCACAAGGGTGCCAGAGAGGAGATGATTGGAAGCTGAGCTCCAAAGCCGGCCCCTTGCCCTAATTATACCCAGATACCACGTTGCCAGTCTCCTTTTTCTGGAAGTGGCAACTGGGTGCCTAGCGCCACCTGCTGGTGGCCACTGGAAGCAAGGCAGCACTGACCGGAATTGGCTGGTCCCAGTAGGTCTACCACCACTGAGCCAAGGACCTACCCTGTCATACGAAGTATCAAGCTGGAATCCTCCTCCAAAGTTCCTCAGATAGCCTGTGGGCCAGATGAACTCTTCAGTCAAATGAGCCACAGAATGCATCCAGCTCAGAGCATGCCAGCTCTGACACACCTACTACGTTATCCAGGCAAGCCTATCACTTCACTGGGCGTCAGCATCCCATCTGTGCAACAGAGGTTTGGACCAAATTACCCCTCAGGGCTCTTTATGGACAGTCTCTGAGTGCCTTGACTCCAGTCAGAATCTAGTCTCTACCTGCAGTATTCTGCTGAGTATGAGGGGAGAAGCCAGAGCCCCTCTCCTAATGTCCCTTGGGACTGCTCCATGGGTTAGGGGCTCTATAAACCCCACACGGTTCAAGAGGCCCCAGCCCAGGAGGACACCAGAGTTTCTCATCACCTTCCCTCTGCTGGGTAGGCCCCACCAGGGGGAGGGGGCAGAAATTAAAACCCCAGCGTGCACAGCACCTACTGCAAGCCATGCCCCAGCCCTCCCAGAGCCCTGCAGCCAATGCCTGTCCCTTCTCTACAGCACAAAAGAGCCTCTGGATCCACAAGACTCCTAGAATCTGCTAGAGGAGGAGGAGCACTAGAGACCAGCATTCTCCCAGCCGATGTTGGCACTCACTGTCCTTCCTTCATTTTGTGCAGGTGAACACCACTTCAGGACAGGGTGCAGGGTGCAAAACGCTTCCCCAGCACCTGTGACTGAACACATGACTGCTGAGCTGTCCACCGGCAGTCTAGGGAACCAGGGCTGAAGGAGGAGGCCTGGGGGGTCATGGGACCCTGCTTTCCCACAAAACGAATAGAGGCTTTGAGTCGAAGAGCCAAGTTCAGGTCACAGCTTTCCTGCTTACTAGTTCCATGACCTTGTGCTGTTCCCCCAGTTGCTGACTGGAGGCAATAGCCATATCTACCTCTCAGGGTTCTGCTAAGGATTAAATGACGTCATGCATGTATAGCCCGTGGTGACACCCAGCACTGAGCATCATAGGCTCAATTCAGAAGACTCCATATTGGGTCAGGCCTACTCTGACTCATTTGAATGCCAAGAACCTGTTTAAAGTACAATCTTGAGTGTTCCTTTCATCAATAACTATTTGTTGGATACCTACTATATACCGAGCACTGCAGTGGACAGCAGGACTAGAGCGACAAAGACAACAGATATGATGCCAGACTCCATGGAGCTTCTAGTCTGGTGAGAGGAGAGGGAGAGTGGTGAGTGGACATCAAATGATGACACATGGAACAAGTCACTCTTCATTCTGAAAGGGAAGCAAAGATGCCAAAGGAGCATGTGACCAGGGAGCTGACCCTGTCTGGGCGGTCAGAAAAGATTAATCGTTGCCTCCTCTTCCTTTCTTTTTTAATTTTTTTTTTTTTTTTTTTTTTTTGAGTTGGAGTCTCACTCTGTTGCCCGGACTGGAGTGCAGTGGCCGCTCCCAGCCACCGTAGCCTCGACCTCCTGGGCTCCGGTGATCCTTCCGCCTAGCCTTCCAAGTAGCTGGAACTACAGGCGCATGCTACCACGCCCGGCTAATTTTTTTATTTATTGTAGAGATGAGGTCTCGCCAAGTTGCCCAGGTGGGTCTCGAACCCACGGGCT
>CAUYQG010107191.1:0-15261 GCA_963574415.1 Tarsius wallacei
TAACAAAGAGGAGAGCCAGGCAAGGTGGCACACATTACAGAAGAGGTTCAGTCACTGAGACATTTATCACAGAGGTGGTCCAGTCACTGTGGCACCCATCAGGGAGGGGCAGTCAATGGGGGCAGAAATAATAGAGTCAAACCTTTCATTGGGGTAAAGAGCAGTCTTAGTCAATGTGGCAATCATCACAGAGTAGGTTTAGACACTGGGACACCAAATATTCAGGAGGCCCAGTTGCTGAAAAATCCATATCAAGGAAGAAGGTTGGTCAGTGGGGGCAGCTTATTTAGATAAGGGCCAGTCACTGGGACTATGATCACAGCAGATACCCAGTCAGTGGAGCACCTGTTATGGAAGATGAACAGGCACTGGGACACCCATTACAGACGGTCTCTTACTGGAGCCCCCATCACATACAAGGGTTAGTCACTAGTGCACACATCACATAGGGGAGCAAGTCACTGAGGCACCCATTATAAAGGAAAGACTGTCACTGAGACTCCCATTATGGAGGAAGGCCAGTCAGTGTGGCACCCATTATGAAGGAGAGTCAATCACTTTGGCACCCATTATGAAGGAGAACCAGTCACTGTGGGATGCACTATGAAGAAACATCAGTTTGTGGAGGACCAAATACAAAGTGCTAGTCGGGTTTTCAGCAAGATGGTGACGGGAGAAGTCAGACTGTGAGAGTCGCTGCAAAAGTGAATATCCATAAATACCCCCTGCATGAGTGGGTGCATGCCTGTGGGTGAGTGAAAGTACATCTGAGAGGTGACTTGGGTTCATGCATCCGGGGCCTCCTCCAGAGGTGATTGCAAACTGCCGCAACCTGAGATTAAAGCCATCAGGAGGTAGGATTGTCTGCTGCTCAGGACTGTCTTGAGAAAAAACTGCCGAATAAAGCTGATTCTCATCATCTGTTGCCAACCCGCACCATCACCTGTGACAGCAAAGTGGCCTGAGTCCCAGATCCATGGAGAGAGAAGACCAGGGAGAACTGGAGAGGAACCCCACCCCAGTGAGAAAACCCTGATCGCAGCCATTTTCTCTGTCCTGGGACTAGGCAGAGAACAGCATTGTCCAGCCCACCTTCACCCAGTCTCCAACTTGAGACATAAGGTAATCTCACCAAACTCAGAGAGATGGAAGCCCCTCCCTTACACTGGACCAGACAGATACATGTCAGATCTGAGTGGGAGACTTGACAGGGAGAAATATGGGTGAGTCCAGATCTGATCCACCCTCCTTCCATAGTAATCCTGGGACATCTGAACCATCCGAAGATCAACCCAATCGGCCTGCACTGAGAACAGAGGGGAGGGGCCAGAGAGCAGAGCTGAAAGAAATTTGGACTTACAGGATCGACCTCAAATCAAATTTTTGTTGTTTTATTTGTCTATTTGTTTGCTCATTTTTAGGTTTGTTTTTTGTTTTAGTTTTTTTCTCTCTCTTTCTGTTTTTATGTTTTCTTTTTTTTTATTTTTTATTTTATTTTATTATGTTATTGTGGGGTACAGTTAGGGGCTAGGCATACAAAAATATTTCGTTCAGGTACCCTTGTTGATAAGAGGTGTCTCCCCATCCTCAGATAGATACCCACCACCATTAATCCCATCCCCCTCACCCTCCCCCCCCCCCAGTTTCCCACCACAGTCAGACATTTTCTTGTGGTAATGCGTTGGATGATCAAGGTCTACTATATGAGTGAGAACATGTGATACTTAGTTTTTTGTTTTTGTGAGAGGTCGTGAAGGTGAAATTTAAGAAGGAACATGAAGGGTTCCAGAAAACAACAATGGGCATTATCTTGGGAACAAGTGTTCCAGGCAGAGGGAAAAGCCAGATGGGAAGGCCATGAGGCAAGAACATCCATAGAGAATTCAGGGAACAGAAAGGACATCGGTGTGTTGTGAAAGAGAGGGCTTAGTGTGGCGAGAAGAAGGCAATGAAATCAGACAAGAAATGGAGGGCTCAGATTCCTAGGGCTTTGGAGGCATTTGAAGCCTTTTGTAATTGCATAGCATAATCCATTGAAGGGGTTTGAATGATATGATCTGACTTATGTTTTGAGAGAAGCTCTCTGGATGCCATGTTGATTAGAGACTGCAGGAGATAAAGGACAAGTCGGGGAAGACAAATAGTTGACTCAAACAATTGATTTACTCAAAGCTGTTAGATCAGGGATTGGCAAAGACAAGCCCATAGATGATTTGTATGACCTGTTTGCTAGGAATGATTCTTACATGTTAAAGGTGTCTCAGAGAAGAGGAAGAGCAGGAGGAGGAAGAGGAAGAATGGGATGAGGAGGAAGAGAAGGCGCTACAGAGACTGTGTATGACCCACAAGGCCAAAAATCTTTGAAATCTGGAAAATATTTACCAAAATGTGATGTCAAGCATCTGGCTGAAAGTGGGTTCTCAACAAAATCCAAAGGAGGAATACATGAGAGAATTAGTTGCTGAATAAATTGTAAAGTGACAGGTGTTGAAATATATCTATGGTTTCATTCCAAAGCATCACAAAAAGACCATTCATCTCCATTGAGCTATTGAATAATAGTCTGGTTTCCAAAACAGTGAAACAAAAGGCACTGGCTAACATGAACAATATCATTAAAAAGTACATAGCAACAAGAAAATAACACAAAATAACACAAAACATTTTTATAGCACTTAGACATTTTCATGCTAATTACTGAATTTAATCTCCAATCAACAGCATGGGATAGGTATAATTTCTGCATTAGAAATTACCATATCTGAAATCATAGTGACTGATTGCTCAAGGAATAACATTACTCTAATTTATTGTTTTAAAAAGTCTGCATGTGATCATGGGTTTTCAGAGTTCCTATAGAAAACCTGGGTCCAACATTTATTCCAGCTGGTTATTTTGTTCAAACAAACAAAATCAAGAGATTATTCCTTATTGAACTCTCCACAAATGATATCAAGGAACTATAGTTAAATGCCATCACTTGAAGCTATTTCTGCTCCTGGAGAGGTTAAAAAGGGCTTATAATATTTCTCCTCTTCTCAAACAACTGGGGGCTGAGCAAAACTGTCTTGTGTCTGAACAACTTCAGCCTTGCTGGGGATGGAAGTCAAATTTTCTCTGAGATACTATTAAAGAAATCTTGTGAGCAAAAGGCTAAAAACAATTGTGTATTTTAATTATGCTAATGTAATTTTAAATCATTTCTTAAAAGTAAAAAACATAGAAAACTATTTTTACTGATCTCTGACTCCTGGTTTCTGACTCTTGGTTTTACCTGTCACTTGCCTGGTACATGACCTCAGCCCAAGAGAGAAAAGTGGCCAATGAAATTACTCAAAGAAACAAGATTTTAACTGATGAAGTCATGAATAGGATCTTCCAGATCTTTTTTGAAATGTTGAAGCCTCTAACTCCTGGGAAAAATAATACGTTTTCCAGATCCTGACACAATGTATCCTCTCATGAGTATAAGAATTTCCAGAGTTATATTTAGTTGGCAAAAATACGTAGAGAAGAATGGACCTAACTGGCATGCTCACAATCATCACGTTATATTGATATTTGCAACCAATACATTGCTTCACTATTAACTTGCAAATAAATGATGCATTTGCTTTCTACACATATTCCAGGAGGGCCAAAGACACTGGCTTTTTTATATGGAATAATCTATTCGTGAATTTCAGGATAGACTAAAATTCAGCTAAAATATGATCTTTTATATATTTATGTTTACATCCTTCAAAGAAGACCAAAAAGAAATAAAAGTAAACCTGGGTAGCAAAGTTTAATGAGAAGAAAAATGTGGTGACAATCGGGGTCCCGGCCCTATATTTTCTGAGGAGACTGGAACTCAGAACCAGCCATGGGCAATTTAACTAAAGACTTCCTCCCAGATGTGCCTGAGCTCATCATAGATATGCCACAGTGCTAAGTATAGCAAGAACAACAGAAAAAAAAAAGATGATAACACATGAAGTGTACATAATAAGGAGGCCCACAGGCCAGAGCAGGCTCTCTGGTATCACAACCCAGGGTTCAAAGCCCACCTGGGACAATACCACATAGATTGCCTGAGGAACGTTCTAAAGCTTAAAGGATTTTACCCAATTTGTAAAGAAATGAAGAGACTCTGCCTACTGAGAACAGATGTCATGGGGGCAGCATCCAGTCAGGTCTGACAACTGTGCCATCCCCTCGGAACCCTTCTCAGCTAGGCTGGTGACCCTCGTCACCAGGGAAGCCATGGAAATGGGAGAGGGCCTGGTAGAGGTTGGCAGGACATGGGTTGCTCCTGGTTTGGGCTTTGAGCACGGTTTGCCTCTGTGATCCGGAGGACGGGGCCAGGACACACAGCCTCTGAATGCCCAAGCCGGGAAGTCCCCACCCATCCCCACAGAGTGGCCCACCTGGTGCCCATCTCCTCCAAGCACCAGCAGGAAGTCCCCAGGGCTAGACTGTCCACCTGCGCCGGCAGTTGGCGGGGCCTCGCGCAGTATCCATTGTCGTCACTTCTTGGTGCTAGCCGGAGCCCATGTGCCCTTCCTGGTACGCCACGGTCTCTGTCACGAGCCCCATTGAGACATCACAGGCACGGGCGGCAAGGAGTTGGTCGCTAAGGAAACTTGTCTCCCTAGCTTAATCTTTCTCTCGATCACAAGTCGCACAACCAGTTCTCAATGGGCAATTTTCTTAATTGGTTTTCGGGCCACAGGCAGCTCATAAGGCTTTGGCTCCCACCCATTCCCCTGTTCTGCCAGGCTCCTCCGCCTGACCAGGGTCACCGGCAGTTCCAGCCCCTGCCCCTCGCCCTGGTCCTACTTACAGGCTGGTCAACCCACATCTGGGTAGTGGGCCTCCACCACCTAGCCTCTACATCACCCCGAAGAAGGGATGCCCTCTCCCAAAGGCCTCAGGCTCCTCTCTGGGGACCCTATGGCCTAAATCCTGGTGTTAAGCCACGAAGCAGAAACCTGCGACGTCTACTAGAAACTCGATATGGATGGACACCTGGCCTTTGCAAGGATACCTCCATTCAGCCTCAAGCACAGCCTCCTGCCTTCCTTACCTGAGCAGGTCATCAGTCCTAGGAAACTGACACCATGCAGGCTACCCAGGGAGATCAAGGGGAGGACCCAGGAGAGCCCCAAAAGGTGAGAAGAGGATGATCAGATTGAGACCAAAGAGCAGGAGGTCAAAAAAAGGGCCTAACCTAGCAAGGAGGAAATGTCATTGACATCCAGGCCCCTAGAGACCCGGGGAGACCCCTTTTCCTTGGGGTATAGTCCTGGGCTTCTGGAGGGAAACCTCCCATGCTCATACTCAAAACAGAACGTGAGATAGAAGGCTCAGGTGTCCTGATGAGCTCCTTCTTGGAAGAACACACAATCCTAGCACACACAGCTCTGCTGGGGCAGTCCCGCCTTTGGGACAGATGCACCATGCTCCTGGACCCAGTTTTACCTGTCATTTGTCTGGTACAAGACTTCAACCCAAGAGAGAAAAGAAGCCAATGAAATTACTCAAAGAAACAAGATTTTAACTGATGAAGTCATGAATAGGATCTTCCAGATCTCTTTTGAAATGTTGAAGCCTCTAACTCCTGGGAAAAATAATACATTTCTCCTGGCAGCTGGAGAAATCCACCAAGGGAATGCTGGAGTGTTTGACTCTCCAGACTTGCTGATGTTGCTGATGCTGGAGGAGGAGATGCAGGGCAACAAGCCAGCTGATATTCCCCCATCAGCTCTTCCCCACCCAGAGCTGTCAGTCACAGGCCCTGCCAAGAACGAGGTCGATTCTACTGCTACTGCTGCTGCCACTTCCACTGCAACTGCTGTGGGATAGAGGTGAGTTGCCCTCAAAAACCCAGAGTCCCTGCTTGGCTATTCAGAAAGAGCTAGACTCCTTGGGGAAGAACACTGAGAGTAAAAGAAACAGCAAAATCTTGGAGAATAAGGCGGAGGCTTAGAGGATAAAACAGAAACCACAGCAAATAGCAGTGTCAAATGGCAGTGCCACCCAATCTGTGTCTTTTTTTCCTCACCTTCTAAGAAGACAACAGACTCCCTGCCTCTGGTCACTTGCACTTTGCAGGTCTCAGCTCCTCCTAGCACAACTGACTTTGCCCGCTTGGCTACCAGTTATCCTATCCTGCCTCTCCCTCTGCTCCTAGCCCCACACCCTTCTCCTTTAAGTATCACTCCTGCAGAAGGTTGTCACAGACATCCATGTGTAGATTTCCATCCTTCTTTTTCCTTCCTTACCCCTCATCCAGTGCATTCCACCACGACCCCTGTTACCCTTGGGGAGCCTATCAAATCCACAGGAGTCATTTCTAGCATCTCAACTAACACATCTTCTCATATGACCTCACAGATCACTTCCGATTCTGAGGTCGTTTATAGTGACAGTACACCTCTTTCTTAGGATGTGACTTTGATATCCACCACCAGCTTTGGGGTGAGTGCACCCCATTTTCCCAATCCAAATGTATGTGCAGTGGCACCTGAAAAGTCATCAGTCAGCATCTTCCCACCTACATTTATTTTCTCCAGTTCCACTCCAATTTTTAACTATCCCTTTGGCTGGAAAACCACCCATTAGCAAATTCGGAATACCTGATGCACAACAGCAGAGGCCCTGTCAGCTTCCAGTCTCCTTCTATATCCAGATATGGTTCCCCCATTAACACAGAGCACGCAAGGCCCCATTGCTACACATGAGTGGTGCAATGGAGAACTTCAATGTGAATTTGTAGGAAGTCCTTCACCCTTTGAGTAAAAACACCAGGGAACCACCCAGTCAGGTTATTCCCTGTGTCTTTAGAGTAGCCAGCATTGTTGATCAGATACTTGTATTTGGAGACCTCTGGCCAGAGAAAATGTGCTGTGATGTAATATTGAAAAGCAGCCAGTGGGGCACCCTCGCACCTGAAAAGAGCTTCTGGAGCCATTTCATAGATGATTCCTCTGACAGATCTCATTAAATGAGAAATTCTCTCTCTTCATACGATTTGCACCAAAGGACATTGGTCCATGAGAAAGGTACTCAGTCCCTTTAAGATATACTTAACCTGCTCTAAACACATAAGTCAAGAGTTTGTGTGTGCACATGTGTATGTGTGTGTGTGTATACAGGAGACCATGGGGCAGACCAGTTCAGGTAGAAGACACTGTATTTGAGACACTCCACCATGGAGAGTAAAAGAGACCTGCACATACCATAAGCTATGCCCTCTCCGGCTTGATGTTGACCTGGACAGCCCAAGTTCTGGCCAGATCTCTCCAGTCTTGAGACTGGGAGAATGGTCACTGCTGTTTCCAGGTACTCTTCCTCCCCTTGCAGATTTGACTCATGGCCCCTTCTCTTTCCCAGATGCGATGTATACAAAAACTATGTTCTTATTAATCTGCCTCTGCTCATGTGTCTTTGTTCTTTGACTCAATTGTGGAGGAAGAATTGACATATATGACGGCTGGTGTGTTTTATGCCAGACTTTATGCAAAATATTCTGTGTTCCAGGGACTAAGATGTGAAAGTAGTTACATTTATGACTTCACATGTTGACCCGTTGTGTCTGTGTGAAATCAGCATGTCAGAGATGCCAACCCAAAGGAAACCCAAAATAATACCTAAGCACCCCAACCAGCTAAATAGACTACCTCTTATGGCTGAGGGAAAACCTGATACATAGCCATCAGTATTGCTTTCCTTCATCAGACCAGAATCTTGGCAGATGCTCTTCAGATGACTATTTTTTTCCTATCAAAACACAAAATGTAAATATTACCTATATATGCCAAATTTCAGAAACTGATTTTGCAAATCACATCTCACTGAAGACTCACAGGTTGCCTTCAATGTCAAAAGTCCATATTTTTAAAGAGGAGAGAGGTCAAGGGAGAAAGGTTAAGGAAGTTTCTTTTTCTCACTCAGACAGAAAGTAGTAGGACCAGGAGAGAAATCCAGGTCTCACTGCTATAAAATATCTCTCTTTGCACTTGATGCATCAGTGCATGCATCAAAGAGAAACACAGAAGTGTAGGATATATGTCCATTTTAGGCATATTATTTGGATGGAGGTAGTTTTAACATATAACAGTTCATCAACACATTTAATATACAATACCACTCCTTTCTCCATATTCAACTATATTATGGATTGAATTCATAAAACAAACAGGCAAAATATAAAATAACAAACAAAAAAGGGAATAGTCAATGTGTAGAGAATGAAACAAAACATTTGCAAAGAATATAACAGATAATGAGTTAATTCCAAAACATATAATGCACAAGTACAACTCAGCAACAACAAAAACAGCAAAACCTTCATAGCCTGATTAAAAATGGACTGAGAACTCAGATAGACATTTGTCCAAAAAGGCACAAAAGTAGCCAACAGATATAAGAATTTTGGAACTGGAAAAAAAGGCTTTCAAATTAACCCTTTCAAAAACATTACAGAATAAAGAAGAAAATGGGGCAAAGTCTCCAAGAGATGTGGGCAATCCAAACCTAAGGCTCATAGGTGTTCCTGAGGAAGAAGAGAGAGCAACAGGTTTAGAAAAGCTATTCAAGGGAAATAATTAGAAAATTTTTCCTGGCCTTGCCAGAGATTGAAACATGCAGATACAAGAAGCCCATAGATCTCCTGGAAAATTCCCTGCAAAAGGATCATCCTCAAGGCATATAGTCAGGTTAGGCACGGTCAATGGGAAGGAAAGAATTCTAGGTGCATTGAGACAAAAGCATCCAAATACTTATAAAGGATAACCTTAAAAACTAACAGCAGATTTCTCAGCCCAGAAACTCTATAAAATCAAGAGGATTTGGGTTGTATCATTAATTCCACCAAACAGAATAACTTTCAGTAAAAAATGTTGTATTTCACAAAATAAATCTTAAAAATGAAAAAGAAATACTTTCTGATGCAAGCAGATGCTGAGGGATTTTGTCACCACTATACTGACTCTATAAGAAATACTCAGCCGGGCTCGGTGGCTCAGCCTGTAATCCCGCACCTTGGGAGGCTGAGGTGAGTAGACTGCCTGAGCCCATGGGTTCGAGACCCACGTGGGCAACTTAGTGAGACCTCATCTCTACAATAAATCAAAAAATTAGCTGGGCATGGTAGCGCACGCCTGTAATTTCAGCTACTTGGAAGGCTGAGGTGGAAGGATCACCGGAGCCCAGCAGGTCGAGGCTGCGGTGGCCAGAAGCGTGCCGCTGCACTCCAGTCTGGGCAACAGAGTGAGACTCCAACTCAAAAAAAAAAAGAAAAAAGAAATACTCAAAGGAATTCTAAACATTGAAAAAACAGATAAAATGCACTTGTAGAGAAACACTGGAAATTATAAAACTCACAGAATCTGTACTATACCAAGGCAAAGGAGGGGGGGAAAAGCAACAAGATAAAAATGAATGTATTGAATGGAACAGCACCTTTTATGTTAAGACTAAAACCTAAGGTAACTGTCTCAATGCGCCATGAAATATATATACATCAACAGAATGGATTAAAAACATATATATATATAATCAGAGCATCTGCTGCTTTCAAGAGACTTATCAAAAAAAGATTCCTATAAACTCAGGGTAATGAAGTGGGAAAAACTATTCCATGCAATTTGAAACCAAAAGCAAGCAGTAGTAGCTATTCATTTACCAGATTAAACAGAATTTAAGTTAACAAAATAAGAAAAGACAATAAACGTTGTATAATGATAAAGGTATCACTCCAACAGCAAGATATAACAACTTAAAATATATATGCACCTAAAACTAGAGCTTGTACTATTATAAAACATATTTTATTGGACCTAAGAAAAGCAATAAACAGCAATATAATAATAAAGAGAGATTTTTAACACTTCACGGATGCAATAGAAAACTCAGGGCAAAAATTCAACAAAGAAAAATTGTAGTTTAAGTGGACCCCAGAGCAAAGGGATCTAATAGATATCTACATAATATTATACCACAAAAATACAGAATATGCATTTTTCTCATCAGCACATGGAACATTCTCCAAGTTAGATCATGTCATAGGGCATCAATCAAGTCTCAATAATCAAAAGATTCAAAATTAGATCAAGCACCTACTCAGACCACAGTAGAAGAAAACCAGAAATCAAATTCAAGAGGTACTCTCAAAACCAAACAAATCATGGAAATTAAACAACCTACAGCTGAATGACCTTTGAGTCAACAATAAAATCGAGACGGAAATACTAATTTACTGTCTCTCTCTACACATCTCCAAAACTGGATTCCTGCTTATTTCATGCTGATGAAATAAGCTACTAGTTGCATATCACTGCACGGGGCCACGGATGCAGGCTGATGGCTAATAAGTGTGCCGAGTGAGTTCATGGGGAAAAAAAAATTTTTCCCTTGGTTCTTCTAATGAGTTTTTGAGATGAGAACTATTGCAAGTCTATCACACAAGACAGGAAGCCAAGGTATAGTGGACATAGATCACTTGGCCAAGTACACCAACAGCAAATTGTAGGCATGGCATTTAGAATCATATCTTTTTTTATTCAATAAAACTTATTAATTTTCTACAAAATGCCAAGTACAGTTCTTCTATATGATATTATGGGCATGTTCAGGGAATATGGCAGTGAATAACAAAAAAAACTTCTTCCTCTAGTTGGAGGAAGAAGGTGAAAAAAATTAGCAAATATATAAATACAAATATAAACATATAAATAAAAATTAAGTAAATTGGTAAAAATAAATAGCATATAGGGTAAGTGCTACAGAGAAAAGGAACGCAGGGAAAGGGGATGAAAAGTGTTAGTTGGTGGGAAAGGTTGAACTTGATAATTATAGTGAAGGTGAAATTCAAGAAGGAACATGAAGGACTCTAGAAAACAGCCAGTGCATATCTGGGGAATGAATGCTTCAGGCAGAGGAAACAGCCAGTTGGATAGACCATAGGGCAAGAATATCCAAAGAGTATTTACGGAACAGTGAGAGCATTAGTGTGTTGGGGGAAGAGA
Source organism: Tarsius wallacei (assembly GCA_963574415.1). Taxonomy (NCBI): domain Eukaryota; kingdom Metazoa; phylum Chordata; class Mammalia; order Primates; family Tarsiidae; genus Tarsius; species Tarsius wallacei. The sequence continues at coordinate 11,013 of CAUYQG010107191.1, forward strand.
GCTTAATGTGGAGAGAAGATAATGATATCAGAAAGAAAATGAGGGTTCAGAGTCTTAGGGCTTTGCAGGCATTTTGAGGTCTTTTGCTTTTGCTTAGCATAATCCATTGAAGAGATCTGAATGATATAATCAGATGAATGTTTTGAAGGAAGCTCTCTGTATGCCATGGTGATTAGAGATTGCAGGAGAGTAAGGATAAGATGGAAAAGACCAATAATTCACTCAAAGAATTGAATCACTCAAAGCTGTTAGATCAAGGTTTGGCAAAGACAGGCCCAAAGATCATTTAGGATGACCTGTGAGCCAAGAATGGCTCTTTCATGTTGAAATGGTCTTGAAGAAGAAGAAAAGGGAAAAGGAAAAGTGGGAAGAGGAGGAGGAAGAAGGAGATGAGGAGGGAGAGAAGGAGGTACATAAACTGCATATGGACCACAAAGCCAAAAGTCTTTGATACAGGGAAAATATTTGCCAAAATCTGAAGTCAACATCTGACTGAATGTAGGTTCTCAACAAAATCCAAAGGAGGAATACATGAGAGAATTAGTTGCTGAATGGATTGTAAAGTGATAAGTGTTGAGAAACATCTATGGCTTCATTCCCAAGTGTGACCCAAAAAAAGGACTATTTATGTCCATCGAGCTATTGAGCAATGGTCTGGTTTCCAAAACAGTAAAACAAAAGTCACTGGCTAACAGTGATATTTATAATATTAATCTATCGTAAAGAGTATGAGTATATAGCAACAACAAAATAACACAACTAACACAAAACATTTGTATATCACTTAAGCATTTTCATGCTAATTACTGAATTTAATCTTCTGATCAACACCATGGGTTAGGTAGAATTTCCCCATTAGAAATTACCATAAGCCGGGCTTGGAGGCTCAACCTGTAATCCCAGTACTTTGGGAGGCCAAGGTGAGTAGATTTCCTGAGCCCACAGGTTCGAGACCAGCCCGGGCAACTTAGCAAGACCTCACCAGGCAACTTGGCAAGACCTCATCTCTGCAATACATTTTTTAAAAATTAGCCGGGTGTGGTAGCACATGTCTATAGTTCCGGCTATTGGAAGGCTGAGGTGGAAGGATCACCTGAGTCCAGAGGGTCAATGTGGGGTGGCTATGAACGTGCCACTGCACTCCAACCTGGGTGATGAAGTGAGACTGCAACTCAAAGAAAAAAAAAGAAAAGAAATTCCCATATTCAAATTCCTTAGTGACTGATTGCCCAAGGAATAGCATGACTGTAGTCTATTGTTTTAAACAGTCTGACATGTGATCATGTGTTTTCAGAGTTCCTACAGAAAATCTAGGTCCAACACTTGTTTCAACCTGTATGTTTTTCAAACAAACGAAATCAAGAGATTATTCCTTTTTTTTTTCTTTTTTTTTTTGAGTTGGAGTCACTCTGGCCACTGCAGCCTCGACCTGCTGGGCTCATGCAATAGCATGTAGGGATGAGTGGACCTACCTGGTATGCGCACAATGACCACATTATGTTGCTCATGATTAGAAGGCACGCAGACCACAGCACACGCTCTGGAATCACACAGCCAGGGTTCAAAGCCTGGCTGGCCAACTACCACATGGATCACCTGAGGAATGTTCTAAAGTTTAAGTGATTTTACCCAATATGTAAAAAGAAATGAAGAGGCCCTACCTACAGGAAAGCGATGTCATGAGGGCAGCATCAAGTCAGGTCTCACAACCCGTCGCCTCCTCAGAACCCTTCACAGCTGGGCTCGTGACGCTGGTGATCAGCGCCACCATGGAGATGGGAGAGGTCCTAGGGGAGCCAGGCAGGACCTGGGTTGTCCTGGGCTGAGCTTTGGCAGGCTCCGCCCCTATGACCTAAGGATAGGATCAGGACACACAGCCATCGAGTCCCCACCCATCCCCACAGAGTGGCCCACCTGGTGCCCATCACCTGCAGGATGTCCCCAGGGCTAGAACGTCCACCTGCGCCGGGGGTTGGCAGGGCCCCGCGCGGTACCCATTGTCATCTCGTCTTGGTGCTCGACCGGGCCCGCGCGCCCTCCTGACCCTCCCGTCTCTGTCACGAGCCCCATTGAGACGTCACAGGCGCGGGGCTGACTAGTGTGTGCTCGGCTGAGAGAGGAGTTGGTCGCTAAGAAGACTTGCCTCCCTGGCTTACTCTTTTCTTGTATCGCAGGCTGCACAACGAGCTCTCAAGGGACAATTTTCGTACTCAGTTGGTTTTCGGGTCGCAGGCAGCGCACAAGGTGCCAGCTCCCACATGTTCCCCTGTTCCACCAGGCTGCCCCCGCCTGACCAGGGCCACCCCACGACGCCTGCACCTGCCCCTCGCCCTGGTCTTGCTTACAGGCCGCTCAGCCCGCATCTGGGTCATAGGCCTCCACCACCTAGACTCTGCATTGCCCCAAAGGAGAGGTGTCCCCTCTCGCAGGCCACAGGTTCCTCTCTGGGGATCTTACCGCCTAAATCCTGGGGTCAAACCCGGAAAAAGGAACCCATGCTGTCCGCTGGGAACTCGCTGATGGATGGACACTTGACTTCCACAAGGATCCCTCTTCTCAGCTGCAAGTATGCCCTTCTGCCTTTCCACCTGAGCAAGTCCTCAGTCCTAGGAAACTGAAACCATAAGGCTCTCCAAGGAGATCAAGGGGAGGGTCCAAGAAGGGCCCAAAAAGGTGATGAGAGGAGGATCAGGTTGAGACCAAAGAGCAGGAGGTCATAAAAAGCATCCACCCTAGAAAGGAGGAAGTGTCATTGACATGAAAGCCCCTACAGACCCAGGAAAAACTCTCTTCCTTGAGGTGCAGTCCTGGGTTTCTGGAGGGAAAACTTCCTTGCTCATACTCAAAAAACAACTTGAGTGAGAAGGCCCAGATGTCCCCAATGAGCTCCTTCTGGGAAGAACATGCCCATCCCAGGCACACCGCTCTGCTGGGGAAGTCCCACCTCTCAGGATAGATGTAACCATGCTCCTGGACCCAGCCCCAGGCTGCTTCTTGTATGAAGTCTGGCAAGGAAATGCTAGAGTGTCCAGCTCTCCAGGCTTGCTGATGCTGGAGAAGGAGATGCAGGGCACCAAGTCATAAGATATTCCACCATGAACTCTTCCCTACCCAGAGCATAAACCCTGCCAAGGACAAGGTCAATTCCACTGGTACTGCTGCTGCCACCTGCACTGCAACTGTTGTGGGATAGAAATGAGCCATCTCCACAAACCCAATGTCCCTGCATGGCTATTCAGAAAGCGGTAGGCTTCTTGGGGAAGAACAGTGGGTGTAAAAGAAAGAATAAAATGTTGGAGGATAAGACAGAGGCTTTGAAGAATAAAACAGAAACCATGGCAAACGACAGTGCCACCAAACCTTTCTCTTTTTCTTTCCTCGCCTTCTGGGAAGACCACAGACACCCTGCCTCTGGTCACTTGCACTGTGCAGGTCTCAGCTCCTCCTAGCACCACTGACTTGGCCACCTGGCTGCCAGCTGTCCTATCCTGTCCCCCTGCCTCCTAGCGCCATATCCTTCTCATCAAGTCTCACCCCTGCAGAAGGAAGTCCCAGACTCCTGGATGTAGATTTTTAACCTTCTTTTTCCTTCCTCCTCCCTTGTCCAGTCCATTCCCCCATGATCCCTGTTACCCCTGGCAACTCTATCAATTCCACAGGAGTCATTCCTAGCATCTCAGTTAACACGTCTGCTCACTTGACCTTGAAGCCCACTTCAGATCCTGGGGCCATTTATGTTGACACTACTTCTCTTTCTAAGGCTGTGACTTTCAGATCCAACTCCAGCTTTAGGGTAATTGTACTTCCATTTTCCCCAATCCAAATTTATGTGCAGTGGCACCCAGAAAAGTCATCAGTCTGCTTCTGCACACCTGCATTTATTTTCTCCAGTCCCACTTCAACGTTTTTTTTTTTTTTTTGAGTTGGAGGCTCCATCACCCAGACTGGAGTGCAGTGGCCACTCCCGGCTACTGCAGCCTCGACCTGCTGGGTTCCAGCGATCCTTCTGCCCTAGCCTTCCAAGTAGCTGGAACTACAGGCGCGCACTACCACACCCAGCTAATTTTTGATTTATTGTAGAGATGAGGTCTCGCCAAGTTGCCCGGGTGGGTCTCGAGCCTGCAGGCTCAGGCAGTCCACTCAACTTGGCCTCCCAAAGCACTGGGATTACAGGCTGAGCCACCGAGCCCGGCCCCACTTCAACTTTTAACCATCCCTTTGGCTGGAAAACTACCCATTAACCCAAATT
>CAUYQG010107192.1:0-18931 GCA_963574415.1 Tarsius wallacei
ATGAAGCTTAAAATCTGGGAATGTGATGCCTCCAACTCTGTTTCTTTTGTTAAGGATCGTTTTGGCTATGTTTATGTTCCCATATAAATTTCTGTGTTATCATTTCCAGGTCTGAGAAGAATGCTGCTGGTAGTTTAATGGGTATTGCATTAAATCTGTAGATTGCCTTGGTTAGGATGGACATCTTAACAATGTTGATTCTTCCAATTCATGAGCATGGACTATTTTTCCATTTGTTTGTGTCATCTTTGATTTCTTTGAGCAGTGTTTTGTAGTTTTCGTTGTAAATGTCTTTGATTTCTCTGGTTAGAAAGATGCCAAGGTATTTCATTTTTTTGTGTGGCTACTGTGAATGGGATTGTGTTTTTTATTTGGGTTTCTGTTACTAGGGAGAGGAGAACCTATTCAGTAAATGGTGCTGGAAAAACTGGTTGACCAAATGCAGAAGATTAAAACAAGACCCCTCCCTACCCTACCTATCACCATACACCAAAATCAACTCCAAATGGATCAAAGACCTACACATAAAACCTCAAACTTTAAGAACCTTAGAAAATGCTGGAGACACTATTAGAGAAATTGGAACTGGCAGCCTATTCCTAATCAAAACCCCAAGTGCCAATGCCATAAGAGATAAGATAGATAAGTGGGACCTCATCAAACTGTCAAGCTTCTGCAAAGCCAAATAAACCATCGAGAGAGTGGGAAGACAGTCCACTGACTGGGAAAACATATTTGCCAACTGTATATCTGACAAAGGCCTAACATCTAGTATTTACAACAGTCCTCTTTCGATAAGCATCCCAGTTAGTTCCATGTTTTTGCTATTGTGAATAAATCTACAATAAATATGCATGTGCAGGTATCTTTTTCATAGAGTGATTTAAGTTCCACTGGGTATATTTCCAGTAGGAGGGTTGTGGGGTTGTATGGGAGGTCGATTTTTAGATTTGAGTTACAAGGAACTCAAACATGACAAAAAGAAAAAAAAAACAGTCTCATTACAAAGTGGGCAAAATATATGAATAATCACTTCTCAAAAGAAGACATACAAGCAGCCAACAGATACATGAAAAAATGCTCAGCCTCACTAGTCATCAAAGAAATGCAAATTAAAACCACACTGAGATACCATCCAACTCCAGTCAGGATGGCCATTATCAATAACTCAAAAAACAACAGATGCTGGAGAGGATATGGTGAAAAGGAAACACTTCTACACTGTTGCTGGGTTGTAAACTAGTACAACTTCTGTGGAAAACAGTGTGACAATTCCTAAAAGATCTAAAAATTGACCTCCCATATGACCTGCGACCCTCCTACTGGGAATATACCCAGTGGAACTCAAATCACTCTATGAAAAAGACACCTGCACATGCATATTTATTGTAGCATTATTCACAATAGCAAAAACATGGAACCAACTGGGCTGCTTATCGAAAGAGGACTGAATAAAAAAATGTGGTACATATACATGATGGAATATTATGCAGCCATAAAAAAGGACAAAATTATGAACTTTGCAGCAACTTGGATGGACTTAGAGGCTATAATATTGAGTGATTTATCACAGAAACAAAGAACTGAGTATCACATATTCTCACTCATAAGGAGACCTTGAACAACTATTGTAATGCTATAAGAAAAGGATTAGCACTAGTGGAAAACTGCCAGGAGAGTGGGGGCACACCTCAGCAACAAGGGTACCTGCATAATGAACATATGTGTGTCTAACCCTGAATTGTACCCCACATATTCAAAATAAAAAAATTTTTTTTTTAAAAAAGAGTGGGAGTTATGCTCCACCTTCTGGAGGATGGAGTATCTGTATAAGTTATTTGAAATCCCTCTGCATGGGAAATTTGTCAATTATTTCTAACTTATTTATTTACTTAATGATGTATTCAGATTAGTATAAATTTATGGGCACTCATTGGTATTTATTTTATACTTTGGTTTATAACCTAATACTACTTTATTAATTTATTTTGCTTTAATTGTTCTAGCCTTGTTTCACCTCTTTTGCTCAGAGTTCTGTTGGGAGTTCTTTCAATTGACTCTCCCTTTGACATATATCCATCATTTTTTCCCATCATTTTTGTTTTGAACACCTTCTTACTTTCTGGTACTACAAGATGCTCTAGGATCATCTTGTGTATTTCCTGACCTAGTCCTAGAATTAGCGATTTCCCAGGACTCCGAGTTCCTTTTATTGGAGGATAGTATTTAAATCCAAGATCTGGGCACTAGGTGTACTCTTTGCTACTGGCATCAGGACAAAGAGATAAATGATGTATTCTAACCTATATGCATAAATGTATTTACAAATAGTTCCACATATATCCAACTGTATGTATATTAAATTAGACATGAGTTCATACAGATGTTTGCAATTCTAATCCAATATCACATGAATCACACCAGCCTCTTTCCCTTGCTTATCTGTAACTTCCCACTCCCACCCTCCATTAACCATTTACTTAATTGTTTAATTCCAGTATACACATATAGTACTTTCAGAACGGCTAACCCAAACTTCAGTTGGAAACAACTTTTGTCAACTAGACTACAGTGCTTATGTGCAGTTCCTATTGCATTTAGTCTTATAGACCCCCTTCATTTACAAAGTTTCTTAGGTTAGTAACTTATTCCCCTACCCACTTCTCTGTGTAATGCATTTAGATTATTTTTCATGTCCCACATTCTCTGCTGGAATCTTCTGACCTCCTAAACAATTTTTAAAAATTTATCTTGGGGGATGAATTGTACCCCACATCTTTAAAATAAAGAAAAAAAAAATAGACATGGTCCCTGAGAGGGATCGCATAAGACCAGATGCAAACAATTGTATATAAAACTATCTTGCAATATCTTTTATCTTCAAACATCTAGATTTGCAAAATAAAACTATTAAATTTTGTGGATAAAAAATTTTATACATTGACGTGTACTTCTTAAGCTGTAAGGATCTATGGATTTTCAAAAATGATTAATGTCTTATATTCACCACTTCAGTATCATGCAGAATAGTTTCATACTCTAAAAAATCCTCTGTGCTTCATGTATTCAACCACCCCCATCTCACCCCCTGAGCCCTTGGCAACTACTGATCTGTTTACTTTTTTATATAGTATTGCCGTTTCCAGGCTATCACAGAATTGGGACCAGACAACATAGAGCTTTGTCAGAGTGGCTTCTTTCACTTAGCAATATGCATTTAAGATTAATTCATTTTTCTGTGTGTGGCATGATAACTCACTTATTTTTATTGCTGAATAACATGCTATTGTATCCATGAGACATAATTCATCTATTTACTGATTGAAGGACATTTTATTTGCTTCCAGTTTTTGATGATTATGAATAAAATTTCCATAAGCATCCACAAGCAGTTTTTATATGGATATACTTTTCAGATGAGTTGGGAAAATACTTAGAAGTGTGATTACTGGATTTTATGGTAAAAATATGTTTAGTTTTATAAGAAAGGGCCAAATAGTCTTTCAAAGTGGCTGTATCATTGTGCATTCTCACCAGCGATAAGTGAGAGTTCCTGTTGCACCCTAGTAAACTTTTGGTATGTTGTCAGTTTTTGGTTTTAGCCATTCTAAAAGGTGTTTGGTGGTCTAACGTTATTCTACTTTGCAGTTCTCTAATGACAAATTATTTTGAGAGTCTTTTCATATACACATTTGCCATCTGTGTATTTTCTTCAGGGAGGTGTCTGTTTAGACATTTTTATCCACGTTTTTATTGAATACTGTGGAAATAAGTAATTCAAAATCAAAGTTGTTGGATCTTAAAATTATTTTGAATCTTAAAGTAATGTGATGATGGGACCTGAGTCATGTGACAGACAGCTAACCTAGACAGCTGTAACCTCTGTTTCTTTGCTATAGATTGACTGTTTCTTTATCTATGTTGTTTTGTAAAATGTAAAGACTAGAGGGTGCCAGAGAAGACCCTTTGCTCTCTCTCCACTGTTGATCTACCTTACAGATTAACTTCCCTCTTAGTTCTTTTACACAGAGACCTCAAGACTATCACATTGTTTAAGATTAAATGTTAAATATACTCCTTTAAATTGAAAAAGGAAAAGAAAACAAGCTGCAACTAATCAAATTGCTGTAACACATAAACCAGTACTGTGTGGAAACGTTGTAAATGTGTGAAATTTCTTTGTTTCCTGCCTAGGCAAGATCTTAAATTTTCAGTATCAGAGTACTAATCCAATTCCTTTGGAGTCTGTGTTACTGGGATGGCCATTCTTAGCTTTGTGCTTAAATAAAGTAATTTAAATTAAATTCTGAGCCTTTCAATTATTTTAGGTAGATAGTTGTTTGTTTTCTTATTGTTGACTTTTAAAAGCAAGTTGTTCATTTTGGATAGAAATTCTTACTTAGATATGTGTGCTGCAAATATTTTCTCTCTGTCTGTATCTTGTCTTATTATTTTCCTAAGAGTGTTTTTCACAGAGAAGTTTTACATTTTAATAAAGTCCAATTTATCAACTTTTTATTTTGTGAATCAGGTTGTTGGTCTTGTGTTTGAAAACTCATTACCATACTTCATTTTATGTAAAATTTCTCCTGTTATTTTTTTTCAAGATGTTTTAGAATTTTTCATTTTACATTTAGGTGCATGGTTTATTTTCAGTTAATTTTTGTGTAGGTGTAAGACCTGTGTCTAGGTTATTTTGCTCTATTTATGTATTTATTTTTATTTTAGGGTTGTGGGGTACATATGAGGCTTTACTACATAAGTAAATTTCTTGCAGGCGAGGTTTGGGCTTCTAGTAGACCCTCTCTCTCTGATAGTGGACCTGGTGCCCACTGTGTGGTTTTGGCACCACTGATTTAAAAGATTCTTTTAAAATTAATTGCCTTTGTTCCTCTGACTATGTTTGCATGGGTCTATTCTGGGCTCTTTATTCTGCTTCATTGTTCTATGTCTCCTTTCACCATGCTGCTTTGATTACTGTAGTCTTATTCATTTATTATTTTTAATTTAAAATTTTAAAAATTAAATTAAATTAAATTAATTTATTTTTTGAGTTGGAGTCTCACTCTGTTGCTCAGACTGGAGTGCAGTGGCCGCTCCCAGCCACCGCAGCCTCGACCTGCTGGGCTCCAGAGATCCTTCCGCCTCAGCCTTCCAAGTAGCTGGAACTACAGGGGCGCGCTACCATGCCCGGCTAATTTTTTTTTTTTTTGATTTGTTGTAGAGATGAGGTCTCACCAAGTTGCCCAGGCGGTTCTCGAACGCACGGGCTCAGGCAATCCACTCACTTCAGCCTCCCCCCAATTTTTTTTTATTTTAAATATGTGGAGTACAATTCAGGGTTAGGTATACAATCGTTCATTATGCAGGTACCCTTGTTGATGAGGTGTAGTCTTGTGATAAGTTTTGAAATGGTCGTGTTAGTCCCTCATCATTGTTCTTTAGCATTGTGTTGGCTGTTCTAGGTGTTTTGCCTTTTCATATAAACTAGAATCATCTTGATGAAATCTATTAAAATAACTTGCTGATATCTTGACTGGGATCCTATTAAACCTTTGGCTCAAGTTGAGGAGAATTGATAACTTAAACAACAATACCGTCTCCAAATCCAGGAACATGGAATATTGCTCCATTTATTTAGATTTTTTTCTCTTTTTTTTTTTTTTGAGTTAGAGTCTCACTCTGTCACTCAGACTGGAGTGCAGTGGCCACTCCCGTCTACTGTAGCCTGGACCTGCTGGGCTCCGGTGATCCTTCGTAGCTGGAACTACAGGCGCGTGCTACCACGCCCGGCTAATTTTTAATTTATTGTGGAGATGAGGTCTCGCCAAGTTGTCCAGGCAGGTCTTGAACCCGTGGGCTCAGGCAATCCACTCTCCTCGGCCTCCCAAGGCACGGGATTACAGGCTGAGCCACCGAGCCTGGCCTTTTTCTCATTTTTCATCACTGTTCTATAGTTTTCTGCATACAGGTTCTGCACATATTTCATTATATTTATAATTAAGTATATTTCACTTTGGGGTCCTATTGTAAATGGCAGTGTGTTTTCTATTTCCTGTACTCTTTTTACTGCAGTTTTGTTTTCTTCTCACCTTCAATTCCCTATTACCATATGTGTATATACTGTACTCATCCCAGTACACCTCTGCAAGAATTTTTTCTATCCTTATTATCTAGTCATTTTATAGTTTATTTATTTATTTTAGAGACAGGGTCTTACTCTGTAACCCAGGCTGGAGTGTAGTGTTTTGATCATAGCTCACTGCAGCCTCTAACTTCTGGGCTCAATTGACCCTTCGGCCTCAACCTTCCAAGTAGCCAGGACTACAAGTGCATGCCACCACACCTAGCTAATTTTTCTGTAGAGGCGGCGTCTTATTTTGTTGCCCAATCTGGTCTTGAACTCCTGGCTTCAAGCGATCCTCCCACTTCAGCCTCCCAAAGCTTTGGAATTACAAGCATGAGCCTTCATGCTCAGTCATTTTATAGTTTTAAATCTTTGGTTCATCTTGAATTTATTTAAATCTTTGGTTCATCTTGAATTTATTTTGGTGTTAGAAGTGAGAAAACAATCCTTTTTGAGTTTTTTTTGCTTTGTCTAAATGCTGGGCTATTTTTTTATTTGAGCAATCCATCTTTTCCTCACTGATGTAAAATGTTGCTTTTTTTATGTACTAAAATTTAAAAAAGATATATTTGATCTATTTTTGAACTCTCAAATTTGATCCATTGTTCTGTCAGTTTACTGCTGTGTTAGCACCAACTTTTTTCTTGTATGTTTCACTGCTTAGCAAGTTACTAATAAGCATGGATTCTTTATAGTAACATATTAATTGTATAAGTTATTTTAAGAATAACTGATGTCTTCACAAATATTTATTTTGCTTTTCCAAGAAGAGGCAATTTTTTTTATTTACTCAGCTTGTACCTCTTAGTAGAATTTAGAACATTTTCTTCAGCATGCTTTATTTTAAATATTTTATTGTTTAATTATATTTTCTTACCAGTTATTATTTGTGAACAGAAAAGCAATCTCTTTTGGTAAATTTATTTTATAGCCATGATTTTACTGAATTATCTCATTATGTCTAATAGTTTTTTAGTTGTCTATCTTAGGTTTATGGCTATATAACCACATCATTTTCAAATAATGATAATTTTTCATTTCTATTTTTTGCCTCATTTATTTCTATTGCCTAATGACAATGGCTGATATGTTTTAGAACAATATTAACTAGCAGAACACATTTTATTGTAATAGACTTTTAAAAAAAACATAATTATCTAATTTCTTGCTAGAATACAGAGTCCTTGTTATAGGGATTTTTATTATTCTTAATACCTAACATAATGTAGGCATAAGATACCTATCAATAGACAACTGTTAAGTCATTCAAGCAGGGTAAGGTAGACTAGGCTGAGCAGAGGTCGGTACACAGGCACCTCACTCAGGTGAATTAGCCTAGGTAAAGGCAGTACTCTGAAATATAATGGCAAAAATGTCTCCTCATCAGACCCACAAAAGTCTGGTGTGAGTCCCATAACCAGAACCTACGATTCTTGACCACCGCTTAATTCTCAAAGAGCTGTATCCTTTAAGCCTATCTCAGGTCAGTTGGAGTAAGGGAATACTGCTGCTTAAGGCCATTGTTCAGGCACAACTGCCCTGGAAATAGTGCTTTAGTTTGTAAAAGATAGTATATACAAAGGAGAATCAGCAAAAGAGAAGTAGCAGTGCCTTGTGTATTCTACACAGTCATCCTGTAGCACAAGTCTCAGGAATCCTCACAGAAGCAGCAGAAACCTTCCCTGGCTCCTGGATGGGTCTCCAACAGCAGTCCAGTGTTGGTGGTAGGAAGATAGAAGGAGCAGTTTGCCTTTCCTGTGCATAATAAGCATCAAGACTCTTTGAAAAATGTGTAGACATATGTCCAAAGCAGTGGTGAGAGCTCTATCAGTGAAGCCTTCCTGGAGCGTGGCAAGGGTGACAGAGCATCAGCAATGGGCAGCATGAAAAAGACAGCTGCTGCTTGGAATGGGCCCAGAGTGAGAACAGCAACTGCAGGCCATAAACCAAAGACACCTGTATCCTTGAGTTCTGAGCAGGAGCCAAACGAGACATGGTTTAATGGGCTTTCAAAAATATGAGCAGACCTGAGACCCGAGGGCCTTGGCTTATGTCCTGATGGACAAGTTTCTCTGGCTTAGTATTAGCTCCTTTAACCCAAATGGGTGGCTCAAAAATAGTGCTCTCCTTTTCAACTCGCTTCCAGTAAGTCCTTTATCATGTACCTCTATTTCAGAGATTGCTTCTAACATTTCCATTAGAAAAATGAACATGATGATGAATTTTCTTTTGCCATTGAAGTTAATTGGCCATGGGCAATAATAATAAGCACTATATCTAGTAGAAAGAAAAGCAGAGGAATGTTGTTCACAAATTGCTGGAGGCAAGCAGAGATTGTGGGATCATTTGAGGAACCTTCTGATTAGCTGTGCTACTGGAAGCAGTCTCAGTGCCCAGCAACATATCCACAGACCGGGTTTGTCCATTTGTTATTTTATTAATCCATCCTCTCATTCCTTCATGCAACTCTTTTTGATATATGGCAGGTATAGCATGTGAATGGGCCTATAAATTTTAAAACGTGCGGACCACTCTCCAGGCTGGTGTGGGTCGTTTTTCATTTGTTTCTTTTTATATGAAACATACAAATAATTTTGGCTATACATCTTTATGGAAATAATAAGTAAGCAATGAAGACCCTCTCTTCAGGAAAAGTCATGTGAGTCTAATTTTACATAGGTGAAGCAAAGTTACATGATGCATGTCCATGGGGTCCCTCGGGTTGAGATATCCCACCAGGAATGCAAAGGGCCTCAGGACTGATGGCAGAAAGCCATGAGCTTCATGTGTCAGAATAATGGCTGCTATGTTTCTGACCAAGACCTTCTTTGACATCTCATTTAGTTTTGTAACCCATCTTTCTCTTTTAATTTAAACTCTTAAATATTTCCCTCACTAGGGCAGTATACAAATATTATTGAATAATGGTGAGTAATTGGTTGATCGTGAAGACCAAGCACTTTGTAATATTGCCTGTTTCTATAGCAGCATTCCATCCCCAGAGAGCTGGAAGCCATTTTGGTTGTATTGATCTCCAGTCTTTCCTACAATCACACGGCTTGTTAACAACAGAGTCAGAACACAGAATTACTGATTCCCAGGTCTGTGCCTGGCTTACACTTCATTCCAGATCCCAATTTTGTCTCTAGTTCCATCTTCTGGCCTGAAAATACATGTATGTCTAACAAACACTGTTTCTGAAAGCAGCTGAGAATTTGTTTACCAGAGTTGTTGCAGACAAATATAATTAGTGAAGTGTTTTCCTAATTAAACTGAATGTGTTAAATATGCACACCCCCATCACACACGCAACTTTAAAAACAAACAAAAAAAATTCAAAAGAAGCACTTCATCTTATTTAAGATATAAAACAAAACTTTTTTGTGATTCTCAGATGAATACTATCTTTTTTAAAGACAGTTTTCTGAACAGCGCTTTCCTCCATGATGTAAAACCACTAGTGTTGCCCAAATAGAATTTAAAAATGCAGAAGTTAGGCATTGAAATACTGAGTGACTCACAACCTCAGGGGCCAAATGGCATCACAATGAATTCTCACATTTTTTAGCTTTCAAAATACCTAAGAGACTGCTTTTATTGCATATTTTATGGAGCCATCTGTCTTTTTACCAGAGCTAGTATATGTGCAAAACTTTAAATAAAAATTTTCTCTGTATCAGAGGACCGCGACTGCACCCACTGCAGTGGCCCGTAGTAGATTCATAGGGTTCACAATGGAAGGAAAGGTTGGCACAGCGCTAGAGCCTGGTGCGTCTGCTGTTATGGCAACTGCACTTGGTCGGCATTTATTAGATATGTCTTCCTACCTTGGCTAAAAATAGACAGTGTCACATATCATCTTAATCGATACATTCTTTTTTAGGAATCTTCCTTTAAATTTGCTGACATGATGTCATTTAAAATTCTTTATATTACAAATGAGACTCCACAAAGTGAAAGACTTCTTTCAAATCCATATTTTGCTGCTTGGGAATAAGAGAGAGGGATAGGAAGAAAGAACAGGGCTTGCTTGGAGTAAAACACTACAGTGACTATTCAAAACGAGTGGTTTAAGCTTCAGTAGAGGCTAACTATAACCACCAATCTGAGGTATATGATGTAAGTCCAAGGGTATTTGAACACAAAGTACATAGGGCTTGGTATAGAAAAAGCGCTCCATACAGTCAATTGTTACCCCCCTGGACTGCTACTCCTATTGCTATTGTGCTTTTAAACACAGATTTATAAAAATTATCAGTGGTAATTCACATATATCATAATGGAAATGCTGCTGAGGCCATTTTCACTTATTATGAAAGATGCCTCAATTTCCAGAAGAATATAGATCATTCTAGTAAGAATGCAAGAAGAGTTGTAATTTTGTAATTAAAGTTGCCAGCAACATTTTTCTCCAGGTTTTTTGGAGCCCTCTTGGGAGGGCTGTTGATATTCAAGATTAGAAGTAAGTATACCTGTTTCTCAGAAGTGGCTCTAGAAAATTGGGTTTGGAATGGAGAATAATCTAGGCATTATTGGTATTTTTAGACAAGGGTAATGGTGGGGGAGGGACAGTTGGAAGAGAACCTTGGAAGGAGCAGCAAAATTCTCTCAAATTTATGTGCATAAGTGTACTTGCTAAAAACCTATATTTCTAGAACCTAGCCCCCAGTGATTTTGATTGAGGAGGTAGAGAGTAAGGGCCAGCAGGCTGCATTGTCAAGAGGCCCCCATCTGGTTCTGACCAGCTGCTTCATGGTCCACACTGTGACACAACTGAGACTGTGTTCTGACTTTAATTTGTATGCTAATACTTCTAGATTCCATTCTGAACAAATAACTTACAAAATACACTCACCTTGTATCCTTGGGTGGCAGTAGTATTCTTTTCAAATTACAATACATGAATGCATTTGGTTTACAAGTCAGCAGAACAATACATGGATTATATTTGAAAAATTCAAATGAAACAATTGCAGCATGACAATTTACGTTATAATAAACATCTTAGTGTTGTGCAAATATGGAAAATGTTTTTACTAAAATTTAATAGTGCATGAACAATTTTTCTTTCCATAAAAAATGATCAGTTCCCAAAACTTAGCTCAGTATCCAAATGTTCGTGAGTCTCAGGTTATTATTATTATTATTTTTTTAGTTGGAGTCTCACTCTGTTGCCCAGGCTGGAGTGCAGTGGCATGCTCACAACCACAGAAGCCTCGAACTGCTGGGCTCAGGTAATCCTTTCTCCACAACCTTCCAAGTAACTGGAACTACAGATGTGTGCCACCATGTCCAGCTAATGTTTATTTATTTATTTATTTATTGTAGAGACAGGATCTCACCATGTTGCCCAGGCTGGTCTTGAACCTATGAGCTCAGGCAATCATCTTACCTCCACCTCCCAAAGTGCTGAGATTACAGGCATGAGCCAACACTGCTGGCTGACTGTCAGGTTATTTATGGATTACAACCAATAATCTCCTACTTCATATCATCAACTCCTCAGTTACATTAGTCAGTATTACAAACCAGCCTCAATATCAGCATACTTTCAATAAATATAAGAGCACAATGCTTGTGATCAATAATAGACTAGCAGAAACTTGAATGCAGTTTTTACATGGAAGTCACATGATATCTTGACAGAAAAGTTACTCGACTGATGACACATGGCTTACCCTATTACTCCAGACCCCAGAGATGACAGATAACTTACCTTCTACACTTAAGCAGACATCATTCATTGATCAAAATACTCTTTCTAACTGTACCAGGTGCTACCATTGAACCTTTCTCAACAAAGGCAGTCACCACCAAGCTATCAGAATTGACTTGAGAGTAAAATTGCCCCATTCCAACCAAAAAGTACTCTTCTCTTCCTCTTATCCTCTTCTTCTTTTCCTCTCTCCCTCCTTCCCTCCTTCTCTCCCTCCCTCTCTCCCCATCCCTCTCTGAGGTTTCAGAAACAAATGGTTCATATAACTCACACTGAAGTAAAGTTTTAGTAGAAGATCCTATTTTGCCAAAAGTTAAATTGAATCAAGAATAGGGCTTCCTTGCTTGCTTTTAAAAGGAAGCAGAGACCCATGTCTTTTCTTAGAGATTCTCTCAGTAGTGTCACATTTGTTCATAAGCATGCAACAGATAGTTTATATCTGTTCATTGATAAGAAGATAGAGATTTCAACCCACATATTCAAATCCTTCAAAGTACTGAGGAATCAAGAAGACTGTATTTCTCTTTGAAGTTCCAGTTTAAAATAAACCAACAAACAAAACACCCTAATTTATTTTAGGAAAACATCATGTGTCATAATTTAAACATTTCTAATGCTTAGTCAAATTGTATTTTGTCTGCTTTTCTCTACAATTTATATTTTGTTAAGCTGTGATATTTATGTCATGTTTTAAATTACAAAATAAAATAATTTCATTTTAGGAAACTTAGAATACTCAGAACAATATGTAAAAGACAAAGTCACCCAAATCACTACCCAAAGATAACCACTTTTAACTCTTTAGTATATTTTTATTCATTCTATTATTTATGTCTCTTCATGTGAATGTGTCTTTTTTTTTCTTGTTTTCCCACGATATCTAGTTCATTTTGGGCATACAATTTGCATCTTGTTTTTTAAACATGTAATATTCAATTTAAAATTAGAGGATGAAATAAAATTATCTTTTTAAAACATGTTTTTAAGTGTCTTAGTATAAGTCCTCTGAGAAGTAGACCAAGATGGGATTAAACCTGCAAGAATATTATTATCAGGAGTCATGTGTAAGAGAAAATTGGATGGGGGCTACACATGGCTGGGATAGTCATCATATGGAAATCTAAGTCTGAATGGATCTGTGTTAGAATCTTGTCTCCACGATCATTAACTGGGAGTGGACCTTGAGAGGTTTGACCTTGATGGAAATGCAGCAATGGATTTTAAAATGCAGCAGCCAGATGGGTCCTTGGATCCAATGATAATTGGAAACCTACTGGATGTATCTACTAGACACATTAAATGGTTGAGTAAGGGAGTCGATCATATGGATGATTTTTCTCTATCTTTTTCAATAATTTTTGTGAGTCAATGATCATATTCTTAAGTTCCTATAAATATAGTTAGTGGATCATAAATCAAATTTATTTCTAAATATATTATTTAATGTTTAATAATTATAAATAGTTTTTCTAAAAAATGTCTATATTAACTATGACTTATTTACTTTAACCTCTCTGGCAATTTGGAAGGTGGACATCATTCTACTAGTGGCTATCTTCAGGTTTTTCAAAATAATTTTTCAGTCTGTATTGGAAATCATTCTATAAAACAGTTGCTTAACATATTCTTATACCTTCCTCCTGTTCAATTTTTCATTTTTATGAATATCTATGGAGTTAGAGGTTAAGATTATTGGATTATATTATTACATTTAAAAAATATATCTTCTTTCAAGTAAACTTTTTTTACATTAGTAGTTAGTATAAAATTAGAAACAATAAAGAGTACTACCACCATAAGTAAATAAACATGAACAAAAAACACTTCTTATAAAGAATCAACTAGATTCTCTTTTTTATAGTAGTAGAAACAATTTTGCGTTTGTGATTGGGCCAGTCATAGATATTAACAAAATGAAAGTGAGAGGAACATGTTTGAATCTAGCCATCAAACAACATAGTGAAACAGTTAGTGGAAAAATTTATATAAAAATATATATTTTCCCATAACACTTTCACATTACTTCTTAGAGAATCCAAGGCTTTTCTTTCATTCCTGACTTTGAGCTAGATGATCTAAGTTAAACATCATAATATGGCTATGCACTTTGAACAAACCACATTAATCTCTACTTCAGTTTCCTAATATGTAAAATGTGAGTAAATTGGCTCTCCTATGTCACAGAATTTTTATGATAATCAAAATTATGTAATATGGACATTAAAATGTAACATACCTAGGTATAGGGTGATATTCTTACATGTGCACAGTTTAAAAGAGAGAATTATTTCTCTGACAGAAGTAAAAATAGTCAGTAGGTAAAAAAAATAGTCAGACAGGTAAATATCTGTCATGGGTAGCTAAATGTGTCTTTTGATATTTGATTTTATGTTAGCAGCAACATCCCAGGGAAAATAGATCTATCTTCACTGAAGCATAATTTTCTCTACAATTGAGTTTGAACCGAAGAAAACTTGGAGCTGATTTAATTATTCTGCAGCATTCTACTTTGAGTTGACGACCAAGAACTTCTTCCTTTGATTCATCAATAAAGCTCTCTATTGGATAGGAAGGTTTCCACTCCCAGTCATAGGTTGGCATCATCATTTTAATGAAGGACAATTTCCATTTATCCCACCCCTGAATTCCATAATGTTCACAGTAGAAATATATTCTTTCTATTGTAACATAATTCTCCTAGCCATATTGACAATAAAATGTTGACCATTCCATATCTGTCTCTCTCCTGTGGGGAGAAAGTTTTAATCACCTCATATGAAGGTGTTAACAGTGCAAATAGATGACAAATCTGAAATAATTTGCATATGCATTGGTAAATGAATTCTCTTCTGAAATGTATTTTTAAAAATTTACCTACTGACTATTTTTACTTCTGTCAGAGAAATAATCCTCACTCATTATATCTATATCCAAAACACTAGCTTGCTAAAGAAGGGTGGAGTGGGGAAACTGGTGGAGATGTGGCAAGTGATTAGTACCCTGTTAAAGGGATGACAGAATTGTCCTGTGCAATATTAACATAGTCTGATAAAGGCCAGCCCTGTGAATATTTAACTTTCACAATGTTTGCTTTACTGATAGTGGATTGCTTTCATATATGAAATATAGCCTATTGCTTATTATTAGTTAGACCTGAGTTAACCTTCAGGTTTTTAATATTATTTCAACAATGATATGTATAATTTACTACATGGTAGCATACATTGAAAATGTGAGAACATTGGGCTTTAAAATATCATAGACTTAGACAGAATTTTGATACTCCATCTAACTGATTCATTCAACCGTCTATTGCAAATCTTTTACATGCTAAGTGCTGAAGGGCATTCGTGAAATACAACATGCTTCTAGCCCCTTATGTACTCCGGCTCTACTTTCAAGGGGAAATGAAATGACTTCATAAGAATACAAGGAAGTGAATCTTTTTCAAGTTTAGGGCAGAGGGAGAGTGAGGTGGTCAGCAGGCAAAGGTCTAGCAGAGGAAGAAATAGTTCTTCATGGGAAAAAGGCATTACTTAGGCAGGTGGAGGCTTGGTTAGCTAGGCACCAGCAAGAAGCCAGACAGCACCTGCTGGCAAATGTGAGGACACAGTCAACAGGTTTGTAGGTCAGTCTGCCTCCCAGCTGGGATAGGTCATTTATGACTGGCATAAGGTTGAAAATCTTGACCGTTTTTTTCCTAGAAATATTGATGGCTGAGGCAGGTGGCTGCTTCCTGCAGGGATATATGGCTTCTTTGATCTAGTGATTTTTCGAAGGCCTCTGTGGTATGAACACAGGCTTATCTTCTGTGACTCTCCTTAAAGCACTCCATGCTTTAATCAAACACATTGCTTCCTGTTCCTGGTAGCTCAAATTTATGAGCTAATATGTGAGTACAAGTGGAGAAAGATAAGCTAGCAAAGAACCTGAGGTTGGTCTATGACGTGGTGGCCTGATGCTTGAAAGTTAGGACTTTAATCATTAATGTGTTAGAAAAACATTGATGAGCTTGGGTTTTTAATCAGAGAAATGACATAATTGGATTTGCATTTTAAAAAGATGACTGAGTACAAAGGCAATATCTTACGACTATTAAGCACCAGAGTTTTCAGGTCAGACTGTCTGGGTTTGGATTCCTTCTCTAATCTTATTAACTATGACTTTATTCACTTCTTTAAGCCTCAGTGACCTCATCTGTAGAACGGGGATAAAAACCATTCCCTATCTCATTTTTTTCCTAAGATGGTGGATTAGAGGCTTTCAAGCAGGCTGCACCCATTGGAACATTGTGAAATAGTGTGGAAAGACCAACATAGTGAACTCCAATTCATGAAAGAAAAGTGATATTCATCAGAACAGCAAAAGACACACCAGATCTCAGGGAGGAGAAGATGGGCGAATAGCCACCATGATACCACTCTGCAGAGAACAGTGAATACAACCTTGAAACAAGCTGCAGGACTGAAGACTCCCTTCTGAGACATACCTTCCAATCAGAGACCTGCTTAACCCAGGCCACAGGAGGCCACCCCATTCCTTCTGAGTCCTGGAAGTGTTTCAAGGGGAGGCCAAGAGATGGTGAGAGGGAAAGGCACCCAGCATAGCTAGAAGGGTTCTCTCAAATCTGGGTTGGTGGGAAAGACAACATTTTTGACCAAAGTCTATTGTCTCAGCAGCAGCCTCTGCTGTAGGCATTTCAGTTTCTGCCCAGAGATAATGCTGCTCTTTCTGGAGTAAGAGAGGGACTTCCCACAGCTGGAGAAGGGCAGGATTGTGGAGATCACCCCAAGGTTTGGAACCAGACCTGAGATCAACCCAGTCTGGCTGGAGCAGCAAGGGATCCCCCAAAGCTACATTTTCCTCCCAGAGAGACAGCCGGCCAGGGTCAGATATTTGACCTGGAATCGGTCTCTGTGTTACTACCTGGGCATCCCACTCTACCCCACTCCTCGGGGCAGTTGTGGCAAAGGGCCCCAGCAATACCAAGGGACACCCAGAATAGCAGCTTAAATGACAGGAGCCTGGCATGGAGCCCCCACTCCCATGCTCCTGAACCTGCATCCTGAGCAGAAGCTGCGGTTTCTCATGAACAGTGGGTCCTGCAGCCAACATCAGTTTTGCAGCCTGGAACTTCTCAGTGAGCGCCACTGCTAAGAAGTCCAGCCTCCCTCCTGCACTAGTTGAGGTAGGGTGCCCCAGCAGTACTGAAGAAAAGGAAAACCCCCCCGCCCCACTCCTGCACAATGGAGAAAGCAGTCTAAGGGGCAGGAGAACAGCAGGAGGGATCTCACCCCTCTGCACTTGAATCCGCAGTCTGAGGAGCAGGTGAGTTCTGATCCCATGGCTTCTCCTGGGTAACAAGGCTTGAAGGTAAGGTCAGCTTTGTGCATGCCTCAGAATCGAGGTGCAAGTGTCATTGCAGGGCACCACAGTCTGCCCCTGAAGTCTGTTGGGGAAGTGTGCTACTGCCAGTACCAAGGATCAAGTGGCCCCCACTTCTGCAACTTGGATTAGTTGCCTACGCCTCCCTACCCTTCCTGGACAGCAATCCATGTGCAACACGGCCCCCAGTGCTTCACATCCTGTCACATCTAATCACCTGAAATAGGAGCCTAAGCCACTCCTTGCCCTGGGGGTAAAGTGCATGCCTTGGTGCTGTGCTGCTCTCTCTGTTCAACACCCAGGCATAAGTTGCCTACAAGAGATCCACCTACTGGCCAAAGACAGTTACAGACTCAAAGTAAATGGGGGACAACAGGTATATCAAGTGAATGGACAGCAAAAATGAGCAGAAGTAGTCAACCTCATGTCAGATAACTCAGAGTTTAAGCCAAAAACAGTGAAACAAAAAAAAGGACAAAGAAGGGTATTATATAATGATAAAGGGTGCAATTCAACAAGATTTAGCCATCTTAAACATATATGCCCTGAACACCAGAACACCAAAATTCATGAAACCAACACTACTTGACTTTAGAAAACATACTGATAGCAATACTGTAATAGTAGATGACTTCAACACCCTACTGATCATTGAAGTAGAAAATTAACAAAGAAACACCGGACTTACGCTGGACTGTGGTCCAAATGGACCTAAGAGTCATCTACAGAACTTTCCACCCAACAACTGCAGAATATACATTTTTCTTATCTCTACATGGAACATTTTCCAAAATAGACACATGCTTGACCATAAAGCAAGTTTCAATAAATTTAAAAACATAAAAATTATAGTAAGGATCTTCTCAGACCACAGTGGAATCAAATTAGAAATCAGCACTAAGAGGAGCTCCAAAAACTATTCCAATACTTGGAAACTGAACAACTTGCTCTTTAATGACCCTTGGTTAAACAATGAAATTAAGGAAGAAATATATATTTTTTAACTTTTAATTTTTTTTATTTTGAAATTGTGGAGTACAATTCAGGGTTGGGTACACAAATATTCATCATGCAGGTATCCTTGTTGATGAGGTGTGCCTCCCCCCTTCCCCAGGCAGATTTCGACTACTGTCAATCCCACTTCTCCGCCCCCACCCCCGGCAGTTTCCCGCTACTCTCAATCCTTTCTTATAGTATTACGGTAGTTGTTCATGGTCCACTTATGTGTGAGAACATGTGATGCTCAGTTCTCTGTTTCTGTGAAAGATCACTCAGTATTATAGACTCAAATTCCATCCAGGTTGCTGCGAAGTTCATGATTTTGTTCTTCTTTATGGCTGCATAATATTCCATTATGTATATGTACCACATTTTTTTATCCAGTCCTCTTTTGATGGGCAGCACAGTTGGTTCCATGTTCTTGCTATTGTGAACAATGCTGCGATAAACATATGTGTCCAGGTATCTTTTTTATAGTGTGATTTGAGTTCTTCCGGGTATATTCCCAGTAGGGGGATTGTGGGCTCATATGGAAGGTCGATTTTTGGAAATTTTAGAAATCACCACACTGATTTCCACAGAGGCTGTACTAGTTTACACTCCCACCAACAGTGTAGAAGTGTTCCCTTTTCACCACATCCTCTCCAGCATCTGTTATTTTTTGAGTTATTGATAATGGTCATTCTGACTGGAGTTAGGTAGTA